>OY757913.1:83783194-83856372 GCA_963585895.1 Sepioteuthis lessoniana | reverse complement strand
CGCACACACATATATATATGTGTGTGTGTGTGTGTGTGTGTGTGTGTGTGTGTGTGTGTGTGTGTATAAACGTGCACACACAAATGAATTCAGTATTTTCTCGTATGGTTTCTTTATATAACGGTATATTAATCTTCCTAGGTGATTGAATGCCAAAACGCTTCTTTATTAATAATTAACCCGTATCTGGGTTAATAAGTTAGTTCAAACTTTTTCTAAGGGTATTAGTCTGAGAGTTAATATAACACGACTGATGTTAAGAACTTTCCACACACACACACACACACACACACACATATATATATATATATATATATATATATATATATATAAAATGTAATTAGAAGAAAACTCAAACCTGGTTAAATTGTCATTATAAATTTATTTCGGCTAAGTATATCATTACATTCTTCGTCTCATCAGATGACTTCACACGCTTTATTTGAGGTTGAAAAACAGTAAATATGGATTACAGTCTATATATATATATATATATATATATGTGTGTGTGTGTGTGTGTGTGTGTGTGTCTGTGTGTGTGTGTGTGTGTGTGTGTCTGTGTGTGTGTGTGTGTGTCTGTGTGTGTCTGTGAAAAATGAATTTAAATTTTCTGGCGAAAAAATTAAGAAACCAGAAAAAGGGTGATCCTGTAGGTTAACCCATCCTAATTTGAACATATGATAGATTTTTCGTAGCGGGTGGAAGTTTTAGAATAATGGAGGCCTGTTTACTAAATTATTATCTTCATATATTTTTATAGAGTCAATTAAATTTTGACATGCAAACGGATCACCTAATCTCGGTCAGACGACCGTACCTTAAGGTAATCAACAAAATTGCTGTTCCGGCTGACCACAGAGTAAAATTGAAAGGAAGTGAAAAGAAGGATAAGTACCTGGACCTTGCTAGGGAATTGAAAAAAAAACTGTCAAACATGAAAGTGACGGTGATATCAATTGTAATTGGTGTTCTTGATACAGTCACCGAAGGATTGGTAAAGTGATTGGGGGACTTGGTAATAAAAAGACGAGAGGAGACAATCCAAACTACAGCATTGCTGAGATCGGCCAGAATACTGGGAAGTGTCCTGAAGACTTGAAGAGACTTGCTGTCACTCAGACTCCAGTGAAAACCTTTAGCGTTAGCTGATGTGAAAAACTCTTAAGGAGCAAAAATAATGATAGATTAGCAAAAATTGCTACTTTTTATTATTAATAATAAAATTAGCAATAATTAAATTTACACACACACACACACACACACACATATATATATATATATATATATATACTTGTGAAAGCCACTCGGCGCAATATTTTTTATTTTACGTCAATCAGTGTCTTTGAACTACCACATCAGTTATTCCTAAGTTTCCATTTATATTTAAGCGTGTACGCTTTTTTATGAATACGTGACATGCGATTGAATCAGATATTTTCTTCAGAAACATTACGTGAATGCAAAGCAAGGTAGATCATGTGCATTCGCGCATGCGCGTGCACGTGCGTACACACACACACACACACACACACACACATACATGCACAACAAAGTCGAGGGAAAAAAGAAAGGAAGTTTGTTTTACTTTAATCGGCTAAATGAAAATGTCTGCGAAGCTTCAAAGGATTAACGCAGATGGAATCGAACACTGAAGCACTCGCTTGCATACACACACACACACACACACACACACACACATATATATATATATATATATATATGTGTGTGTGTGTGTGTGTAGTATCAACCATACAATTTTTTTTATTTCAAAAGTTGATATTCTTATATGCCAAAGACACCCTGTTTCTATTATTTCTGGTGGAACATTATACAATCAAAACGGATAATTTTAGATATTATTTAACATCGAAATTTACCTTAAAGCAAATACTAAAAGGTGTAATTATTTTTGGACAGATATTCATATATTTGGTTACAGTAATTTCAATGCTATTTATATGATATATATATATATATATATATATATATATATATATACGTATGTGTGTGTGTGTGTGTGTGTGTGTGTGTGTGTGTGAGAGAGAGAGAGAGAGAGAGAGAGTGTGTGTGTCTGTACAAAAAATAGTTTCAAAAGTTTATACTAAATTTATTGGAGATTACACAGTTTTTTGTTGAGAAACACTTATGTTTTTAAGGCTATCGACTGCAGCAAATATTTCATTGTCTGTTAAAATGCCTATCGAGAAGAAATTTGGTCAACTTGAATGAGACAAAATGAATTCTGCATGGTCTGGTTGGTTCCTTTGTTTAAAGGGATATCACCCTTCATAGATTATTTAATGCTTAAAGCCAACCTCGTAGTACCATTTAACCCGTTGTTAGAGCTAGGATAAGGTCCGTACCTTTCCCGAGGATAATAGTCTGAAAGGCAACTTAATGACGTGACTGGAGTTCGAACTCAATTTCAACAAAAGTTAACTGTTGTATAGCATGACGAGGAGAGAAATACAAAAATTGTTTATAAAATTATAAATCTCACACTGTATTCTCGAAAATTGTCATAGCTAGTGTAAGTGAGAGACAGACAGGCAGACAGACGGAGGGAGGGAGAGAGGCGAATACAGACTGCTATATTGACCCATAACTTCTCCTCTTGACCACGCCACGCTGTGTTATCTTAAAGATCCCGATTAGCACTTCTGCTTCTGGGCGTGGAGGTACTCAACCGGAGGCCCGCTGTGAACCGCTCTGTGTTATCTTCAAGGCCTTATGTCTTCTCTTCCGACGAGACATACCCAACCAGCCCTCGCCAGAAGTGCCGCTTAGTCCCCCTCGGACACGGTTCTCCATCTGCCAACATGACTGACTGCTGCAAGTTGGTACTGACAGACTCTCACTGACAGACTGCTACTCTGAATGAAGCTTTCACGCGGGCACCTGCGTATATCATTTCAAAACACCCACGATTTCCGTTCAACGCGTGATTGCTTCCGTTTATTTTCACAGGTGCATCCTGTGCAGAGAATATCTGATTGATAGCTCGGTCAAGGGTCAATATACAACATAGCCACGATGCCACATTGACTCCCTATTTGTGAGGATGGTTCAACTTGTTTTATGACATATACCGGTCCATTGGACAAGTGGGTTGTGTGTTCGCCAATGGCCTGGGAGACCAGGGCTTCAATCCCAGGTCGAGACATACTAGAGACTCAAAAAATCGTACTTGACGCCTCCTTGCTTAACATTCATTATTATAAGGTACGTATCAAGGATAAGTGGAGCAATCCAGGTATAGGAGTACTGCCTTCTTCTACGCCTCGGTGTAGTAGCTGATGAAAAGGGAGCCTTCGGATCGCCCACGACTACGGTCGCCAACTTTTACTGCCTACCTACACACTCTATCACCGATTCGTACCATAAATTTAGGAAAAACGGGATTCTTTTAAGTAACGGTCGGGGAAATCCTTCAATATCCGAAAAACTATTCGAGCGTGTTCGTACTAATTATCAACGCAACTCACAGAGATCAGGGCAGTAGTTGCAAATTCCACGGCCGTCTGTTTGGAAAATTTTAAGAAAACTGTTGAAAATGATTCCTTACAAATGATTTCTTTTGAACGTGATGATGATTTTAATTTTAATCATGATCATCACTCAATGAAATTCACTCTAAAATAGACATTTCATGTTCACATCAAATAGACCTTTAGCTATCAGAAAGTTAGGTAGAAGAAATCATTCGGATAATAACAATTCTTTCCCCACCACCTCCTCATCCACTCTTCCCTTGTCCCCGTCTCTTCCTTTGTTTCACCCTTTCCAAACAACAGACAGCGGAAATATGTGTATATATGCTTAATATCCATAACACTATACGTACATATGTGTGCAGAAAGGTAAGACCTTCCTGAACGAGTGTCCTAGATATGACACTAAATAATTTGATGGTGAGGTTCCTGTAATGCTGGAGCTTTGGGAAATGCAGAGTACACTTTCATTGTCATCGATCCCAGGTTCACTCTGGCCGGAATGGTAGCACCTGATAAGGGTCTAATCTATGGGTCAAATAGAACTAAACTGCGCACTTATGCTAAATTGAATTGCTTGAAATAGAACTGCTTTGACATCTAAACTGCGTACTTATACTAAATTGAATTATCTGAAATAAAACTGTTTTTACATTCAACTCTGTGTATTGCCCAGTCGGCGAGGTCTGTAGAATGCATTGCATCTCTTCAGAGGGGTAAGCCCCCCCCCACCAACGAGTGTCCTGATATGACACTAAACAATCTGATGTTGAGGTTCCAGTACCGCTGGAGCTTTGGGGAATGCAGAGCATCCCTTGTTTGCCATCGCTCCCAGGTCTACTCTGGCCCGGAGTGGTAGCACCAGATAGAGCCCTATCTATGGGTTAAATTGGACTAAACCGTGGTTTCTTAGGTTTACTGTTTATTTAAACTGCGTATTTATGCTAAACTGAATTGCTCGAAATAGAACTGTTTTGACATGGAAACTGCGTTTTTATGCAAAACTGAATTATTTGAATTAGAACTGTTTGACTAAACTGAATAGCTTGAAATAAAAATGTTTTTTGACTGTATATTAAACTGTATTCTTACATTTAAACGGCATACTTATGCTAAACTGAATTGTTTGAAATGGAATTGCTTTTGACATTGACACTGTACTTACGCTAAACTGAATTGTTTGATATAGAACTGTTTTGGCATTTAACTGCGTGTAAACAAAATCTATGCTTATGTCAAACCGAATTAGTTGAAGAGAACTGCTTGAATAAAATGAATAGCTTGAAATAGAAATGTTTTTGACAATTAAATTATGTACTCATGGTAAACTGAATTGTTTGAAATAAAACTGATTATTTGTATAAAGATGGATTTGGCATTAAATAACCTACAAAGGTTGATATGCCATAAACCCAAATAACCAACCAACTGCAATATAATTTTATTAGGATGCTTTCAAGTTTCCTGACAAGTGTTTTGGTTTTAGGTTAAAACTAAATTACTTGTCCGGAAACTTGAAAGGATCCTATTAAATATATCATATAGAAAAATTGCATCTTTATTATTTAATTAAACATATATATATATATATATATATATATATATATATATATATATATATAAAGAGAAAGAGTGAGTGAGAGAGAGAGAAAGAGAGATCTATCTATTTATCTATCCATAGATAGATAGATAGATAGATAGATACGCGTGAGTGTGTATGTGTGTAATACCTAAACAAATGTATAATTATTAATTTGTATATACAGACACGCATCCACGTGTAAGGATTTATCCAAGTACACGCAAGATTTAGCACAAGGTCATTTTAATGTTGGGTGGGGAAAAAGCACATATGAAGATTTATGCGTGTCCATCAAAAAAATGCTTAAAGCGATAAATTTAACCCTGCTAAGTAGGTATGGCCTGTGGGGTAGACCTCCTGTAATAAGGTTATCAAACGAAGGCAGGCGAGTACATATAGGTGTATGTAGTAATTTACTAGCTTTTTGCTTAGATGTGACTCAAGGTCGCTTGAGAATCGAACACACTCATGAAGGTTTGCTAGTTTAGCTTCCTAGCCATTGCACCACCCAAGATGCCGAACATACATGCATATGTATATAAACATGGACATGTATTTATTCAACCCCTCCACACGAAGAGGATGCAACTCAAGGTCAATTTCTAAACAGAAGTTTAACAGGTTGAAATTTTGAGTTTTCCTTCTCCTAGACTGGTTGTCAAACTAAGGTCAAAGTAGCTTAGTCTGTCCTACCATTTCCCCATAACTTGAAAGAGAATAATTGGGTTCATATCTTTCCCAAAGTTATTAGCACTTTGTGAAATGCTAACAGCCCCGTCCAGGTTTTGAACTCGAGTTCATTTCCTCCGATGATAACCATTACACCACGAGCGCCTCCTCTAAACATATGCTTATAAACGTGGAGAGTCTAATTTCATGGAGTGGTTAGATTTCAGTGAAAAGTGGTAAATAGCTGCAATAAATTACAACTGTTTATCTTCAAACTGCGTAACATGATTATCAATATCTTGAATAATTTTTGGAAACTATTTCTTTTCTTGATCCATCGTAAATATATATATCAATTGGTAAAGATATATATATATACATAGATACAACTTAATTATATGCTGTAAGCTCTTAAATTGTTTTTTATTATTTATACATCTGTGTCATTGATTGTTTCTTTCTTTGTTTTTAATGGCACATCAAGCTTAATTGATCATTAAATGTCAAAATCCTTCTTGTAGAAGGACAGTAGTGGTGTTATCTAACCCATAGCAGGGGAGGATAAAGTGGTTCATATCTTTCCAAAAGGTATTAGTCCGAAAGTGAAGGTAATAGCGTGACTGGAGTTCGAACTCGCTTACTGCGATGTCGCAGTCCTACATGTTAGGACAGGGACTACCACTACATTTACTGTATACACGCGCGTAATTCGGTCGTTTGTTGTGTATGTGTTTTTACCTGGGCGGAGTTGTCTGATACCAACTTATTGAAGAATTGACTCGTGAGATAAGAGTTTTCTCCCTTAG
This sequence comes from Sepioteuthis lessoniana, assembly GCA_963585895.1. Classification (NCBI taxonomy): domain Eukaryota; kingdom Metazoa; phylum Mollusca; class Cephalopoda; order Myopsida; family Loliginidae; genus Sepioteuthis; species Sepioteuthis lessoniana. The sequence continues at coordinate 83,849,824 of OY757913.1, read as the reverse complement.
ATTTAATTTATTCTAGTAATTGTTTTAAAGTTTCAATGGAACAAGATCTTTCCCTTTTTCTTGATAGCATTTAATTTTTTAAACATAAATCGATGTTGTATCATATACTTCCATTCTCTCGATGTTTATTTTTATTCATATATATATATTTTTTTTTTTACATTTGATACTAGTATTTTTCTGCCTACCGTGTTTTAGTTCTCTTAATACTGACTGAAATAATCCCCAAATAAGATTCACTTCAATAAAAGCTAAAATGACAATGACGGATGGAAAGTTATTTTTTATGAAAACTTAATTTCGTCAATGCAATTAGAATTGTTGTTGTTGTTGTTGTTGTTGTTTTCCTCTCTCTTTTCTTTCTTTTTGTTTTTTTTTTAGTTTTTTTAATTAGAGTTTTCTCCCTTGGATTCAATGACATAATCCCTTTTTAACAACCACTCATACACACACACACACACACACACACACACTCACATTTATATACTTAAATATACATTTTTACCTAACCCCTCCGTCATAGGTAGGATGTTACACAAGGTCAATTTTAAGCAGAGTGTAATACGTTTCCTAGACTGGTTGCCATATCAAATTTAAAGATACTAGTATGCTCAACTGTTTCCCTACAGCTGGAGAGAGGATAGTTGGATTCATGCCTTTCCCGAGGACATTATCACTATGTGCCTCGTTCCGGATTTTAACTCTGGTTACCAATTCCATGTCATACAACGATTATTGTTACGGTTCGCACGAAGACACACACCCACACGCGTACAAACAAACACACACACACACACACACACACATATATATATATATATATAATTATTTTATCCATAAGATCAGAAGAAGTGATGTTTATTTCTTTTTTCGTGTTTTTGATTTATATCAAAAATATATAACAGGATGGAAATAAATTTATAATCCTAATGTGACCGGTTTTGTTTTTTCTTAAAGAAATGTCAGTTACATTGAGCTCTTTACCAGTAAAATTTCAATGTTCACTGTTGAATGGTTTTCTTGTCCTGATGGAATTACTCCCAACTCCGGTTTAACTGGACTGAATAATACTATATATATATATATATATATATATATATATCCGTAGTTGTCGAACGTGACCCAAAGGCCCCCTTTTCAATAGCTTGTACACCAAGGTGTAGGAGAGGGGACTACTTCTTTTCCTGGATTGCTCCGCTAACTGTTGATCCATACCTTATAATGCTGAGCGTTTATCAAGGAGGTATCAAGTATGAGTTTTGAGTCTTTGGTGTGTCTCGACCTGGGATTGAAGTCCTAGTCTCCCGGACCATTGGCAAACACTCATATATATATATATATATATATATATATATATATGAACGTGAGAGAGAGAGAGAGAGAGAGAGAGAGAGAGTAGTCATATTTAAGCAGTAGTTATTAGTTATACTCTTTTAATTATACAAATTTACCATCTATCCGACTATCAAAATAAAATGTCAGGCCACCCCATTTCTATAAGCGTTTGCAAAAAAAAAAAAAAAAAAGAACAAAACACAAAAAACAACAACTTATGAATAACATAAACATATTATGAAGATGACAAATATTAGAAGCCATAATTATGAACAAACAACAAAAACCGACAATACATAAAATAGCCTTCTGCCTGGGAACTGGTGATATATTTGATGAATAAAAATAAACGAAGAAAGAGATAATTTTGTCCTTTCCCCCATAGAAATGAACTCAGTTGACGGATTTACTCAAAGACTCGGTCACAAACAGGATGTGACATAAGATCAATTTCTAAGGGAAGTAAAGCTGGTTTATATTCAGGGCTTTCCTTCACCAAAACTGGTTTCTTAACAAAGGCTAAAAAAAAAGTTCAGTCTGCCCATACCTTGGAGGGAAGAACTAATAATTTCAGTTCCCCAAAAAAACCACGTCCAGGATTTGAACTTAGATTGCCGATTGCCCCGCCGGCTGGGGCTGTAGAATTTACCGACTGCTTCTTTGTAGAGGAGTAAGCGCCCCCCACCACCAACAACGAGTGTCCTGGATATGACACTAAACAATTTGATATTGAAGCTCCAGTAATGCTGGAGCTGAGGGGGATGCTGAGCACCTCTTCATTGCCATCACTCCCACGTCCACTCTTGCCCAGAGTGGTAGCACCTGATAGAGTCCTATCTATAGCTCAAATAGAACTAAACTGTGTACTTAAACTAAATTCTTTGAAATAGAACTGTTTTTGACATTGAAACTATACTTACGCCAAACTTAATTGATTGAAATGGAACCGTTTTGACAAAAACTTTACTAAACGGAATTGTTTGAATTAGAACTATATGACTAAACTTTATTGCTTGAAATAGTATTGTTTATTTGTATAAAAATGGATTTGGCATTAAATAACCTTCAAAGGTTTATATGCCATAAAACCCAACCAAACAACTAACCTAGATAGCTGAGTTTATTTCAACGCGTACCTCCTAAGTAAAGAAGTGTAAGTCATGGGACGTTAAATATTTGTTAGGGAAAGAAAGACGGAGTATTATCTCTGAGGTGATAACTATTCTAGGTTTTGTTTGAAAATTAGCGAGAATATGGGAATCCCGGAAAGTCATAAGCAGCAAGGGGAAACCACGAAGGTGAGTTAAGAGAATGCAAGAAGAAGAAACTCGACAAGACTAGTGCCTCACAGTCCATCAGTAAACATACTGTACAGTGTACAGTGCATTCCATGGGGTGCTGTAGTCATAATCCAACTAGGAAGTAGAGCAGACTGGGCTCTTTAACCTTGATATAGAAACCGATCTAAGAGAAAGGGAACTGAATCTAAACTTTTAAAACTCCGCATAGAAATTGATCTTGTGTCATATCCTGCACGTGCAGAAAGGGTTGGGTAAGTATATAAACCAACCAGGAAGCCATTATTGGCACCATGGCGTTGGTTGTTGTATTTCAGCTGATCCAGAAAGTATTACCACTGGACCTTAAATGACTGGTGCCATGTTACCTGGTTAGACAGGAAATGTTTCCAGATTTTTCGGCGAGAAGACCGAGTTCATGTTTAGAGGAAACCGCATAAGGCTACTGATCGAGCTTGTCAACTGGGCGTTATGCAAGCTGATGTTTGCTCAAGAATTCGGTTAGCAAAGACCACCAAGGAAATTGGAGTCCGTCATTACAAGTGTGACGTATGCCTTGTTGCTGACAATTTGCACCTCTGACTGTGAGCACCCCCTGACCATTTGCAACAACTTTGAGACGAAAATAAGCTCATCTAAGAAGAAGCAAAATTATTTACAAACGCTCATTCCAGTGGATGTTTCACTGTAACGGCATAAAATGCATTAGTCTGGACTATAAATATAGATTACTTTCAATCATTCTGCCCTGAATACGGTGGGGCGTGTGACTAGAAAAAGTTAATTACATAATCTTCCTGTATAATACGCACCACTAACCTTTCGGTCACCCAGAGCCGAATATGGTGAGGCATGTGACCGGAAGAAAGTGGATTATACATTTCTCGTGGATAATACACACCGCTAACTTTTCGGTTGAAAAATCAGGAAAATAGAGTGTCTTATACCACAAGAATTACGATGTATTTTGGGGGTTTCAGAATTGGTTACATTAGGAACTGATTATTTGATTTGGATCGAGGATTAAATGTAAAATTAATTGCAAAATTGATGATATATAAAGGCTTACCTCGTCACATCACACAACGAGAAAAGTTTATCTTTGGCATCGTTGTTGTATGCGGCTGAGAAGTTCATGTACTCATGTTGAAGTGCGGCCCTCAAGGCCTGTGTATCGTCGCCATTGATTGCCGATGTTGCAGCGGTTAGTGGGTGCCCAAAGAAAGCTTTCTTATCATCGGGTGGACCATCACCCACTAATTTTACGGACGAGGATTCTTCGTCGGTTTTCGTGCTTTCCTGTTCGCTTGGCGATGTATTGACGTCTGGACCAGTTTCAGAACTTTGCAGACCAGAAGTGGCCTCTCTGAAAGGTAAATACAAATGTCACAATATTACACAATCTAATTAGTTAGTTTCTTGAAATATCACGTACTGAGCAAAATCTCATTTTTAGAAATTTAGAAATATTTTTGTTTATTTGGGTGAGTAGAAAAAGTTTTGGAATATTTTGGTAACATGGGACACAATTCAGCCGTTCTGAGTGCTTTTGTTGAGTTCGTGAAAGTGATCAAACTCACTGGACTGTGAGATGTCGAGTTCGCCTGATGCTCTCCGAATGTTACTTGTCAGATTTGCCACCATTAAAGATCAACAAAATTTAACTGCTGAGATGGCATTATTGTACACACACACACACACACACACACACACGTTTATCCTATTTATCAACCCCTCCGCTCGGGCAGGATATGACACAAGGTCAATTTTTAAGCGGAGTTTAACAGGTTTGAATTTAGAGTTTTCCTTCTAGACTAGTTGCCTCACCATGTCTGAAGAAATCAGTCTGTCCTACTATTTACCCATAGCCGGGGGGAGAATAATTGGATTCATACCTTTCCCAAGGGTATTAGTGCTATGTGAAATGCAATCAGTCTCGTCCAGGGTTTGACTCGAGTCGCCGTGTCCATTTCCTACGACGATAACCATTACATCACGGGTACACATACAGAAAATGTTTTTAAAAATTGGTATCTTTTGAGATCTAACGAGTGTTTCAGAAAATTCTTCTATTGATATAATTTGACCAATTCTTGTTCAGATGATCTCAAATAAAGAAATAACTCAAAATACCATGGTTGCTGTTTTGTTTTGTTTTGCTTTTCTTTGTATTTTTGGGTTTTATTTATTCATTTATTCATTTATTTATTCTAGGTGCAGAAATACCATTCACAGGAAAAGAAAAGGCGTTCAAGTTGTCTATATATACCCCCCCCACACACATATATATATATATATATATATATATATATATATATATATATATATATCCCAGCTTGGAGCGCTGCACATGTCAAGCCACACTGAAGAGTTGTGATATAACGAAAAAGTCTGTGAATGACACACACACACATATATATATATATATATATATATATATATATATATATATATATGTGTGTGTGTGTGTGTGTGTGTGTGTGGATTCAATTAATTATCAATATATTAACCCTTTTATGTTTTTTTTTTGTTTTGTTTTGTTTGCTTTTTTTTTTTGCACACAGTCAAATGTTTTCAAGTATTTCTATCTAATACGAACGATTCTAATTACTCTTAATCATTCGTTTGCACAAAGTTAAATGATTTCAAGTATTGCTATATAACAGTTGCAATTTAGCATCAGTCATTTTGATGGATATACATATATAATTTGTAAATGAATAGTTTGTCGGCAATTTCATGTTTAAATGAGTTAAAACTAATCTGTTTGCATACAAGTTGGTATTCTTTCGAGAGTTAAATGGTCTCAGTTATTAATATTAATCATTTGTTTACAGACAGTGAAGTATATACAAGTATTGCTATCTAATACTAATTATTTTATTGCACACTATTTCTTTATTTACACACAGTTAAATAATCAAACAGTTCTGTTTCTAACAATTCAATTTAACACAAGTCATTTGTTTGCAGACAGTTTAAATGGCAAACAGTTCAATTTAACCCATAGATAGGACTCTATCAGGTGCCACCACTCCGGATGAGAGTGGACCAGGGAGCAACGGCAATGAAGGGGTTCTCTGCATTCCTCAAAGCTCCAAGACTGGAGTGGGTGTCACCTTGGTGTAATGGTTACCGTGCTGGACTGCAGAATCGCAGTAACTAAGTTTGAACTCCAGTCGTACTATTGTGTTCTCTTTCGGACAAATACTCTTGGGAAAGGTATAAACCCTCTTTAACTCCAAGCTATGGGGTAAATAGTACCACTGTTCTTATGGAAGGATAGCTTTGACATTAAATTACCTACGAAGGTTGATATGCCATTAAACATTGAAACCAAGCTAAACCAAACCAAATCAAACCAAGACTGGAGCCTCACCGTCGGATTGTTTTGTGTTATATCTGGGACACTCGTTGAATGAGGGGTCTTACCCCTTAGCAGAGATGCAGTCAGTGTATTCTAAACAAGTCGAGAATCATTATAGAATAAATAGCTCTAAAGAAATATTCCTACGGCAAGATGGAATTATGTTATTTTATATTCTATTCTATATTAAAGAAAGCTTGCATTGTGAAATGGTTGGTTGGTTTCTTTGCTTAATGGCATATAAACCTTTGTAGGTTTTTTAATGCCAAAGCTATTCTCCTAGAAGAACAGTAGTGGTACTATTTAACCCATAGCTGGGAGGATGAGGGGGTTCATACCCAAGGGTATTTGCCCGAAAGTGAACGCGCGACTGGAGTACGAATTCGCGTACTACGATTCCGCAGTCCATCGCTTTAACCATTACACCACGAGGACCCCCCCCCCCTGTGAAATGGATAATGATGAAAAACCGATTTATCTAATTAGAAAGATAAACGTTTGTAAGCTTTCTTGTCTGATTTTGAACAATCAGGAATCTAAGAAATTTTCTTTTTTTATAATCCTTAAATCTTTTCTTTTTAATATATAAAATGTTTGAATAAGTATTTTTTTCTATTACATGAACAGTAAAACCTGCTAAATTTCCGACTAAGCTTTAAAAAGATCATAATTTCTATACATCGACATAAACTATTTAATATTTCTGATGTCTTCAGAGAGGATTAAAGAAAAGGTAACTCGGCAAAAAATGAATGCATATGAAACAAAAATAGGACATAAGTATGGCGTGGCGTAATGGCTAAAGTGCTGGGCTACGAGTTCGAATTCCAGTCGCGCCATTTTGTTCACTTTCGGACTAATACCCTTGGGAAAGGCATGGACTTCCTTATTCTTCCAAGCTATGGGTTGAATAGTACCACTACTGTCCTTCAACAAGGGTGGATTTGGTTTTAAATAAACAACGAATGGTTGATATGCCATTGAAAGAAGAACAAAGAAATTAGTATAAGTAAGAAGAAGAATGGTTGGTTGGTTGGTTTTACGGAATATCAACATTTTTCGGGTCATTTAACGCCGAATTAAATTTCAAACAAATCAGTTTAGTAGAAGTGCACAGTTTCAATGTCAAAAGCTGTTCCGTTTCAAACAATTCAGTTTAGCATATAAAAATAGTTCTATTTCAAACAATTCAGTTTAGCATAATTACACAGTTTAGTTCTATTTGAGCCATAAATAGAACCCTGTCAGGTGTTACCATTCCGGACCAGAGTGGATCTGGGAGTGATGGAAATGAAAGGCCACTCCACATCCCCCAAAGCTCCAGCATTACTGTTACTTCACCATCAGATTGTTTAGTGTCATATCCTGGACATTCGTTCGGGGAGTCTTAACCCTCTGTGACTGAGCAAGAAAAATAATGTGCAGTGGGAGAAAGTTTTTGAAGAGGAACCATCAAGCGGAAAATCAGGAGAGGGAAAGAAGCTAGGTGGGAAATAGACCAGGAAGAATTCGAAAGAAAAGAAAAAGAAAATGGCGAATTCGAAATGAAGAAATAAACCTTATTTCCCATGATTGAAATAACCGAGAGAAAAAGAAAAACCTATACATTAGAGGGGAAAAGAGAGAGAGAGAGAGAGTTGAGAGACAGAAAGAGGGAGAGAAAGGTGTATGTAAAAGAGAGATAGAGAATGTGTGTGTACAAGAGAGAGAGAGAGAGGGGGAGAGAGAGAAAGAGAGAAAAAAGGTGTATTAGAGAGAGAAAGAGTGGGGAGACAGAATGTGTGTGAGAGAGAGAGAGGGAGAGAGAGAGAAGTGCATAAGAGAAAGAGGGGTGAGAGACAGAAAGAGGAAGACAGAGCTGTGTATGAGAGAGAGAGACAGAGTATGTGTGTGTGTGTGTGTGTGTGTGTCTGTGTGTAGGATATATACATATACATATATACATATATATATATATATATATAGAGAGAGAGAGAAAGAGAAAGAAGTGCATAAGAAAGAGAGACAGACAGAGTGGTGAGAGAGCTGTGTGTGAGAGAAAGAGAGAGAGAGAGAAAGAGAGCTGTGTGAGAGAGAGACAGAGAATGAGTGTGTGCAAGATAGAGGCAGAGAGATAGAACGGGAGAAAGGTGTATTAGAGAGAGATATACAGAGAGAGACTGGGAAGAGACAAAAAGAGAGAAAGAAGTACATAAGAGAAAGAAGGATGAGAGACAGAAAGAAGAAGAGAGAGCTGTATGTCAAAGAGAGACAGAGTATAAGTGTGTGTGCAAGGGAGAGAGAGAGAGAGAAAGAGAAAGAGAAAGAAAGAGGTGTATAAGAGAGAGAGAGAGAGAGAGAGTGGTGAGAGACAGAAAGAGAGAGAGAGAGAGCTGTGTGTGTGAGAGAGCGAGAGACAGAGACAGAGAATAAGTCTGTGCAAGATAGATAGATAGATAGATAGAGAGAGAGAGAGAGAGAGAGAGAGAGAGAGAGAGAGAGAAAAGTGAAAAGAAAATGGCAAAATGGCGGGACGAATGAAAAGAAAAGAGAGACCTGAACTGGTAACGCGAAAAAATACGATTGAATAAAGACAGAGAGAAAGAAGGGGAAAAAACGGAAATAGAGAGACGTGGAAGAAAACAAATGCAAATGATCAAAATAAATAAATCAATCAATCAATAAATAAATGAAATAAGTAAAGGAAGAAAGAAAGAAAAAGGAGAAACTTTTCATAGAGAAATACTCAGTAGGCAGGACGTATATGATGAAATTATTCTCATTCCTATACTTATTCACTTACCTTAAAGAGTATGTCAACACCACCATTTCAAGCTAAATGTCGCCTATTTACATAAACCAAGACTTTCTCTTGTGTCAAGCAATAGAGAAAGATATATGCTTGAATGTATAAGCTTTCGGTGTATCTTTTTATTAGTCTATTCATTTGCTTAACCGTTTTTGTTTTTTAATTTACAGATTTGTAATTTAATGCAGGTTTACGTGATGGTTAGCTGCACCTTCTTTCAACATATTTCTCAATCCACCTGTTTCTCAATCCACCTGTTTCTAAACCCACCCGTTTTCTCAATTCTTCAAAAACATTTTTTTGTTGTTGTTTTTGAACGTCAAAATCCCTTTTTTATTAAATTTCGCCAACCATTCCTAACACGTGTTCGTACTTACTGTTCAACAACTAACGGCATCCGTTGCTTGGTTACCGCTGCTCTTAGTACCCAGATTAAACAAGAAGAGTGAATTGTATCAGACAGATTTTACATTCGGCTATGATATTCACCAAAATAAAGCAAGCCGATTCATCTTCGGCCAACAATTATTTAAATGCATATATACGCGTGCAATCTAACAGTGGACTAAAAGCCATTAATAATTCCCAGAGATCCTTCATATCATGCAAAAGATTGGTTTATTTATTTATCTATGCATTGGTTTTAACGGCATCTCTTGGGTTATTTTATGCCTAGAGGTTAAGAAATCGCGTTCATTGTACGTTCATATATACATTTTTTGTGTAGTTGCTTCTTAGGTATTTTTCTATATATAGGGTCCTATTGAATACGAATAATTTTGAAATAGATCTATTTATCCCATAGATGGGACCCGAAGAGGAGTAATGGTAATGAAAGGATACTCCACATTCCAGATTCGAAGCCTCACCATCAGACACAGTTTAATATCATGCTCAGAACACAGCTATTTTTTAGGGAGGGTCTTACTTCTTTACAGGGGAGACATCAGCATATTCTTAGTGCCGGCAACAAACAACATTTGCAAAACTTTATATATATATATATATATATATATATATATATATAGGGTAAGTTAGCCGACTGTAGTCGAGAGCGACTGGAAGGCTCTCTTATCAATAGCTACTACACTGAGGTGTAGGAGATAGCTCTACTCCTTTGCCTGGATTGCTGCACTTTACCCTTGATCTGCACCTCAAATGCTGAGTGTTAAGCGGACTTTTTCAGGTGTCTTTTAACGTAGTCAGTAAAGTTACAAAAGACACTTAAGGAAGGCCAGAGAAGAATGACCAAAATGTTGTGAATATAATAACCAAGATAAGAACAGTCATCCGAGACGTGTAAACAGTGTAAATAATAACAACTATTCCTCTAGCGGACACGGACACACACACGCACACACACACACACATCTATCTATCTATCTATCTATCTATCTAGTAATACTGCGTTGTAGGTTATTTTTGCCTCCGTTGAATTTGCCTTTACGCCTCTTTTCAAGACTAAATTTCAGTTCAACGAACGTTATTACATCTGACGTTACATTACTCAACAACATCACCGATTTCATAATAAAAGGACATGAAAAATATTTTTCCTTAGAAATATATATATATATATATATATATATGTGTGTGTGTGTGCGTGTGTGTGTGTGTGTGTGTAAAATTGATTAGTTGCACAAAAATTAACAATAAAAAAAGGAAAAAGAATTTAAGATATATATATATATATATATATATATATATATATATAACCTAAAATATCAAAATTATGTACGCCTTGAGTTTGTTACTTAAAGTTTCACGTGTGTGTCTGTGTGTGTTACTAACAGTGTAGTCACTCATCTCTGAAGAAACCAACCCTAACTAAACATAAATATAGTTACAAAAACGTCCAAAGCAATCAGAAATTCGTTCGACATTAGAAAAAAAAAGACATAAAATCCCAATCGGGAATCTTTTAAATAGCTTGGAAGTAATCCATCGGCTAAACTTCGAAATGTTTAAACAATAGAATAAATGAACATCACAGAAAGTTGAAAATAGACTACACAACATTCTTAACGTAGCGGTACACCAATGTAACATTTTCGGTAATAACTTCGATCTGAAAACATTTTTACTTCTAAAAATTAAAAAAAGTAAAGCCGTTGCAATAAATATAGATAAATGAATGCCGATGACAATTTGAAGAAGGCGTTTTGATTTATGTGTCCTCTATAGTCAATTTACGTCCAGGTTTTTACAATATATTCCATTCCTTACAAAAACCAGTACTCCTTGAATGCACAATGCGATAAGATATAAACAAGAAAAAAATAGATAAAACTAACCGAAATCTTTCTGCCGCAATACTGTTAAATTTTTAAGCTAAAGCGTTCAAGCGCTTTATATAATGTGCGTTTTCTGGCTGTATATTACGAAAAAGATGTTGCCGTTCCTCTTTATCTTTTGGTATTATTTTTAAAGTATATAAGATAAGTAATATTTCATTCTTTACTCTCTTATCTCACGCCTTTCTCGAATAAAAAGATCATACTTCTTGTACTCTTTCCGGTGTTCTCTCTTATACTTATATACGATTGAAGATTGAAGGCGCTCGTGGTGTAATGGTTATCGTCGTAGAAAATGGACGTGGTGACCCGAGTTCAAATCCTCTTGACGAGCTCACTTGCTATGGGTAAACAGCAGGGAAGACAATGCTCTTTAATTTTGGTATGGCAACCGGTCTAGGAGATGGAAAACTCTGAATTCCAACCTATTTAACTCTGGTTCAAAAATTGACCTTATGTCGAAATCTACTTGTGCAGAAGGATTGGGTTGATAGATATACTACTGAAGATATTATTATCCGTTCTCCACAAATTATTGGTTCACACGTATTTATGAAATGAGATCAAAAGATGTTATTTTTAAAGCTCTACAAATGATATCTAGCATGATGAAATTATGAGTTGAACGAATCTAATGAGATAAGAGCATGTAATTTGCCTGCTCCATTCGACCTCAATTGACAGTTTACATAGATTTGGTTAGTTGGTTCTATGGCATATCAACCTATGCTGGCTATTTAAAGCTAAATTTTGTTTACATTCACACATATATCATTTATAAACGAGTAGTTTATAGGCAAACATTTTTAAATGAGTCAGAGCTCTTTTGTCTGAATACTGATGAAAGATTTCAAGCATTGCTATCTATTAATTCAATTTAATATCAATCATTTGGTTGCGCACAGTTAAATGCTTTTTATTATTGTAAATGATTAAACAGTTTCTATTTGATCCATAGATGTGATCCTAATAAGTACAACCACTCTGGATCAGAGAAGACCAGGGAGTAATGGCAAGGATGGGGTATTCTACATTCCCAAAGCTCCAGGTCTAAAGCCTCATTATTAGAAGTAGGTCAGTGTCATACCCAGGACACTCGTTGTGGGGGAGGATTTATCTCTCTGCAGAGATGCAGTCGGCGTATTCTATATAGAAATAAATTGCTCAGTTGGCGAGGGCTGTAGAATACACCGACCACACCTCTGTGGAGGGGTAAGACCTCCCTCCAACGAGTGTCCTGATATGAAGCTAAAAAAATCTGATTGTGAGGTTACAGTAATGCTGGAGCTTGAGGGAATGTGGATTACCCCTTCATTGCCATTGCTCCCAGGTCTAGTCGGGCACGGAGTAGTAGCACTTGTCAGGGTCCTATCTATGGGTCAAATAGAACTAAACTGTGTACTTATGCTAAAATGACTTGTTTGAAATAGAACTGTTTTGACATTTAATTGTGTAAATAAAAAAACTATACTTATACTAAACTGAGTTTTTTTTAAATAGAACTGTTTATATAGGAAAATAGATTTGGCATTAATAACCTATAATAGTTGATGTGCCATAAAACCAAGTCAAATCAAACCAAATATATGAATAAAACAAAATATCCACATTGAATAGAAATATCCATATTGCTATTATGACAAAAATGAATTAAATTCCAATATCGAAAGAAAATAATGTTCCATTTAATTTCAAACCTGAGTCAAATTAAGTGAATATTGTTTAGTTAGAATAACAAAACTCTTCCCAATTTCCACCAATTTTGAATTATTAAGTAATTTTAACTCATTACTAACAATATATCACTTAACACGCAATTGTAACGTTTTCAAATAGTTTAATTCATTACCTAACAGCCATAAGTACAATTTCAAATGTTTTTCGATTCTAACTTTTAAAAGTATTCAACATTGATTAAACTCTTTTCGGAAAGCGTTCATAATTTAGAAAAAAAAACTTAAACAAAATTAAAAATACGTACGTTTTAGGCCTTGAAATGAGAAATTGCTCTTTAAGAGATGAGTGTGTATGAAGTGGTATATTTTTCTCAAATGATAGGTTAGTGTTTATATTGCTATGCAGTACATTCACATGTCCAGCGCAAATTAGAACATTCACAAGTCCAACATAAAGTCGAACATTCATACGTCAAGCAGAGTATATTCGGTTTTACATAGGACTTGGACTAACAATATTTCAATTCGCTCACTAAAGCGATATATTTCAAATCCTTGAATTCATTTATAAAAAGCAGCCATAAGCACCATTTCAAACGCTTTTCGTTTCCAACTTTTTAATGTTTCATAACTGTTGGCATTCCTAATTACGTTGCCACCACTATAACCTCATAGACAGTTATAGCGTTCTCTTGCCTTCACTGCACTGGTCCCGTAACCTGGTTTGGTCGCGTGGATGCTACTCAGTGAGCGTGTCTTGAGCGAGAATAGACTAGAAGATTAGGTTTAGGTTTCTTTGTTTAATGGCATATCAACCTTTGTAGGTTATTTAATGCCAAAGCCATTCTCCTAGAAGAACAGTAGTGGTACTATTTAGCCAATAGGGAGTTCATACCTTTCCCAAGGGTATTTGCCCGAAAGTGAACGTAATAGCGCGACTGGAGTACGAACTCACTTACTACGATTCCGCAGTCCATCGCTTTAACCATTACACCACGAGGACACCCCTAGACTAGAAGAGCCAATCCCTCTCCAGGTCAATTCGTTTGAATTCAGTTTTCCTTTTCCTTGACCGTTAGCTATGCTCAAGTTAAAGAAACCAGTCTGCCCTACTATATTACCATGCTACCATTTGCTGGAAGGAGAATAGTTGGATTCGTACGTTTCCCAAGGTTATTAGCGCTATTAGAAATGCAAGCAGCCTCGTTCACGTTTTGAACTTGGTTAGCCGATTCCACTTCCTGCGACGATAACCGTTACACCCCGAGCGCCCAGTAGCGTTCCTAAGATTTGTTTCCCGAAAATTTGTTGATTTTTCCCCATAATGATCCATTGAATCTCATACAGAGTGAGACGTCAAAATAGATATATAAACCCTCAGCCAAATGGATTTTTACGTCTTATTTCTTTTCCTTGATTTTCTTGACAACTATCCAGTGGTTATGGTAGCCATTAAGAACGTAGACATCAATAAGAGACGTGGGAATTATACATAAGTGGGATTGCCTACAATATTCATTCCCTGATTTATGCATACGACTTGGAAATAGATTTTCTAAAGAGTGTTAACAATCGAATGCAAATTTTATATTTTCTATCCCAAAGAGAAATAACATTTCGATTTCTGTCCTTACATTTAAACCTGAAAAGAGGTTTTTGGTCTGGTTAGGTTGCGTTTTATGGCATATCAACCCTTGTGGGTTATTTAAAGCCAAATCCTGTTTGCACACACATACATACACATACATATATGTATATATGATCTGTAAGTAAATTGTTTGTTGGAAACATTATTTTCAAACTAACTGGAGCTCATTTATTTCCTCACAGTTAAATGGTTTCAAGTATTGCTATATAATACTAATAGTTCAATTCAACAATTATCATTTGTTTGCACATCGTTAAAGGGTTTCAAATATTTCTATCTAACACTAATAATTCTGTTTGTACACAATTAAACAGTTTCAAATATTGTTATCTAAAAGTAACGATTCAATTTAGTATGAATCATTTGTTTGCATACAGTTAAATGGTTTCAAGTATCATAAATGACTAAATATTCTATTTGACCCAAGGATGGACCCAAAAGAAATATATCAGAACCAAACTTTGAAATATCTTTATTTTTTGAACCATTAAAATGAAATAGATTTAATTGATAATAACTATTTTTATGACTTTAAAAGTTCTTTTGTTTCGTCACCATTGTTTTAAGTCAATTCATTCACACGTCCCAATATCAGAATATAGCCAGACGCAAAGATGACACATACACCATTCAACCCAGAACAATAGATTTAAAAAAAGAGTTTATGCTTTAACGTTGTTGCTGTATAATTAGTGATAAGTTTGAAAAGAAAATGTAGAAATCTCAAATAAAATAAAACAAAATCAATCTATCAAAAGAACTAAGAACTTTTTTTTATCTTTCACTATCATTATTATCATCATCATCACCATTATCATAAAGGTATACCGACAGTATGAATTACCTTGACTCTCACTCATACATTCCCATCTCTCTCTCTCTGTCTCTCTCTCTGTCTCTCTCTCTCTCTCTCTCTCACACACACACACACACACACACACACACACACACACACACACGCATACATAAATTCTATAAAATATTCCTAATAAGTCAAATGACGTAATTCAAAACAACAAACGCCGATTCACAAATACCTGAAAACATAAAACTATGTGCAAACAAATGATTACTAGTAAATAGAATTATTCGTATTATATAAAAATAAGTGAATACATTCATTTGAGTGCCAAAAAAATGAGCTCATTTAGAAATGTTATCTACAAAAGGTGTTTAGAAATCATATATTCAATATATATGTATAAAAATGATTTGGCTTTAAATGACCGACAATGGTTGATATGACATAAAACCAAACAAATTCTCTTTCATTGTCACGATCTGAGTAAATCAATTACCAGATTCCTCAACAGCAAAATAGAGTACTGCTGATATAAAGAAAGAGTTCATTTTACATTATCTTAACACAACAAGTTTGAAATGTTAAAATCAAGCAAGCAGCTACGGGCGAAATTTGAACTCGGTACATCGATTCCATTTTCAACGCCAAAACAAGGTTAGCCAACCGACATAATTTATTTTATTGAACGAATTGCATTTAACAGAGACATTGCATCTGAAATCCTACTTGTTTGTTTTGGGGTTTATTCAAAATATTCGCAAATAAGAAAATAGAATGCTTACTATATATATATATATATATATATATATATATATATATATATATATATATATATATTGCTTTTTTTACGATTTCTTCCCATCAGAAGCCACTCGAAAGTAAATGATGAAAAATGTTGCTCAACTGCTGACGTCAGGATACTCTAGACATATTTGCACAAAATAAAATCAAACAAAGTTGGAGAGTAAAATAAGCGATCAAGATAGAAGCAGAAAGGCTGAATGTGTTGATTAAACTCTTAATAAGTATCTTCACCCACCCACCCAGTCGTAGGTTTTTGAGGAATGTGTTTACTTCGACTCAATACGAGGTTC
The DNA here is from genome assembly GCA_963585895.1 of Sepioteuthis lessoniana. Classification (NCBI taxonomy): domain Eukaryota; kingdom Metazoa; phylum Mollusca; class Cephalopoda; order Myopsida; family Loliginidae; genus Sepioteuthis; species Sepioteuthis lessoniana. Next base: position 83,833,522 of record OY757913.1, on the reverse strand, counting down.
AAAACTTTTGAATGGTAAATATTCTCTCTTAAAACAAGTATATTGACATCAAATGACTCGTTCAAGTCGATCAAAAGTTGTAAATCTCTGATTCTACTATAATTTACGAAGTTAAATTTTGACGAAAATTAACATTTTATCTTCTCAGTAGAAATCATGAAATTTTGAATGAATTGAAATCATCTTTAGAACTAGAATGAACATTAGGTTAGTCATTACAATAGATGTCTGAAGAGTCACTCAGTAGAGTTTTATAAATGACCTTAATTGACTCGATGTCAAGAATCACATCGAGGGAGGTCATCAAAAACACTGAGAGAGAGAGAGAGGGGGGGAGGGAGAGAAGAGATGCTCGTAATGTAATTGTTGTCGTCACAAGAAATGGACAGGGTGACTCGAGTTCAAATCCTAGAGGAGGCTGTTTGCATTTCACATAGCACTAATAACCTTATAAATGTATGAATTAATGTTTTTCCTCTTTTTTTTCAGACATAAAAATGCCCTTCCCTTGAAAAGAAAAACCGTTTGAGCATTAAGCATAGATTGTTGGGTTGTTTCTATACATGCTGTTAAACTTTGAGATTATTTGAACGAGAATTGATCGAAATTACGAAATAATATCAATTTTTCCGAAACATCAGTATATCTCAAAAGATACCAATTTTGTTATTACACCTTGAACATATATATATATATATATATATATATATATATATATATATATATATATGTGTGTGTGTGTGTGTGTGTGTGTGTGTGTGTGTGTGAATCTGTCTGTCTGTCTGCGTGTATTTAAGTAGTAGATTTCCTTGAAGACATATTTTGTTGAAAATAACAAACGCAGATTTGGTATTTAGCTTTTTATTTGTCTTTTCTTGTGAGTGAGCCAGATGTTGAGATTTTTGTTGAAGGCAGTTTAAAAATTGATCGTAGTCTCGAGTGTTGTAGTCTGCATTGGATTCCTTTGAATTCGTTTTTAATCGTCGCTTTAAACAATTTACACAGTGATAATGGTTGGGTTTGGTTTCTTTATTTAATGGCATATCAAACTTCATGGGCTATTTAAAGTCAAAGCCATCAATGTACAAGAACTGCTGTGAAACTATTTAGCTGGGTGGAGTAAGGAGGTTCATGCCTTTCCCAAGGGTATCTGTCCCAACGTAAACGTAATAGCGCGACTGGAGTTCGATCTCGTTTACTTTTAGGCTGCAGTCCAGTATTTTAGCCACTACGTCACGGGGACTCTCCAACAGTCAATAAATGTTATAAAAATCAATAATTTAGCAACCTTTAAAAGGTTCATAAAGAGTTTATATATATATATATATATATATATATATATATATATATATTTAGATACATATACGAAGATCATTAAATAAGTTTCCAGACTTTTTTCGTCTGGGCACTTTTATTGATAGTATACACATGAAACTCTAGTCGCCTTCGAAGTAATCGCCTCCGGCTGCAATGCACTTGTTGTACCGTTCCAACAACTTCTGGAAGGCTCCATGAAAGTCCTCTTGTGTGATCGTGTCAATGACCTTCGCCACAGCCGCTTTCATCTCAATTGTCTCATAACGACAGCCTTTGAGCTTAAGGAATAACCAAAAGCCACAGGGAGCAAGGTCTGGACTATTGGGAGGCTGAAGAACTGTCTTGATGCCCATCTTTGTCAAATAGTCGGTGACAAGTATGGAGTTGTAGACTGGTGCATTGACCCGATTTGAAGATTGCTGGCCTCTTCCGACGGAATCTCTTGCTGAACTCCCTTAAAACCTAAACATAGTAACACTAACACTAACCGTAACCCTTTGGCCAATCAACTCTGGTGTATTGACTTCCTTACTCCTTCTACACCTCTTATCATCACTCACAGACTCCCTGCCTTCCTTGAATCTCTTATGCTACTCAAAAACTGATGCTCGATTCATGCAAGATGCTCCAAAAGCAATCTGAAGCATTCCATATGTTTCTGTGGCATTTTTTCCAAGTTTAAAACAGAATTTTATTGCATATCGTTCTTCTAGCGTCCTCACGTCCAGATTGCATTTTTGAAATTCACCAGCTGTGACAATCAGGCTTTAGTAGGGTGTATTCCAATTGCTGCTGTAGCTGTTGATTTGAACGTGAAATCATAAAAATTGGTCATTCATCTCATAAGATGTATAGCAATAACATACTGAATTTTCCAGAGTCTACGACAATTTTAAATGCCTGTACAAAAAAAGTCTGGAAGCTTATTGAATGCACCACTATATGTATATATATAAATATAGGTATATATATGTGTGTGTGTGTGTGTGCATGTGTGTGTGTGTGTGTGTGGAATTACAAATTCTCGAGGCGCTCTATAACAGAATGAAACAACCCAAACTCAATAGAATCAATTTCGTATCCAGTACTAATATACTTAAATGTCTTTAGCTACAGCTGCTACAAATAGAAACGAATAAAACGCCACAACAACACACCAATATAGATAATAAACACTTACAAAGTAGTAAAGGTCGCTTTTGTAATGTACACACTCCTGATGATGGCCCAAGATCGGGCAGAAAGTACTAGGGTAACAATAAGTTATGGGAGTTTTATTAACCAATTCCCGCCGGATACTATAAAATCAATTCGGCAACTGGAAAGAACATATAAAAAATATGTAGATAAAACATGTCTATATTGTTCAATGAAATATGCATTAATGAAGAAATACTGCCCAAATACTCATATATATGGAAGTAAATAATGAGCCTGAATCCGACTATATAGGGAAAAATGGAAAAACAAGGTAATCCAAAGAGAAGAATTTGAAATAAAAGAAAGTCAACGTTTTAACGTTTCGGTTCTAATGAACCATCATCAAGACTAGGAACGATGATATCGAGTGAAGTTAAATCACCGATGGATGTTTAATGAAATACAAAACAAGGAGGAAATATATATACAGAGAAAGGAGTTACTGTTAAATCAATAAATCAGCGTTCGTATTTTAAGATGTGTCCTGTGACTGTTTAAGACAATGATGTAGAACAAATAGAACCATCATGAGAAATAATGAATCAAAAGGAGAAAGAAAAAGGAAGAAAAGAAAAGAAAATAAAAGAACGGAAGAATTCGAGATAAGGAAAGAGAAGAGAGAGGCGGAGGAATGTATGGAAAAAGAAGAAAGAGGAAAAAGGAAACAAGCTAACATATGCGTAAATGCGTAAATAATTCATTATTGTTAAATCAAAAATCAAACCTTTGTCAATTGATATGTCTAAGGATTAAGCATTCAAAAATTAGAAAAACGGTAGTTGTGGAAGAAAGGTAAATGAATGTAGCAAAAGTAAATCGATGAAATTTTTACAGGAGAAAGGGAAGAGGGAAGAGAATTGAAAAGGGAGGAACTTGACATATGTGTGTGAAAAAGGTAGAAAGCAAAAAAAAAAAAAAAGTGTGTAAAGATTGATGGGGGAATTTTGAAAGTATGTATGGAAATTTATTAATCAAAGATGGAATGTAATGTAGCTATTGAAGATGAGTTTTCCCAAAATCAGCGAAATGTTGAAAAAGCCTTTCGATTTTTAACATTTTGACAAACTGAAATTGCATTGGTTTCAAATATATATATATATATATATATATATATATATATATAGGTATTATTGGGTCCAGTTAAACCAGAGTTGGGAGTAATTCCATCAGGACAAGAAAACCATTCAATAGTGAACATTTAAATTTTCCTGGTAAAGAGCTCAATGTAACTGACATTACAGAGCAATAATTTCTTTAAGAAAAAACAAAACCGGTCACATTTGGATTATAAATTTATTTCCTTCCTGTTATGTGTTTTTGATATAAATCAAAAACACAAAAAATTAACTGGAGTTCTTCAGATCTTATGGATAAAAAAATCTGAAAAGATATGAATCCAATTATTCTCCCTCCAGCTATGGGTAAAATAGTAGGGCAGAGTAGATTCTTCAGCCTTGGTGAGGCAACTAGTCTAGGAGAAGGAAAACTCTGAATCCAAACCTGTTAAACTTCGCTTAAAAAATTGACCTTGTGTCATATCCTCCATGGATTAATTAAAAGACAGACGCTTATCTTTGATCCGTTCAAGTCTTTGAATGGATCATTTGATTTCTGGATGGAATGAATTCCGGAAGGCACCGTATTTTCCCCAAGTACTTTCGGTACTTGTAAAAAGTAATTTGTAGTTGTAAAGTACTCGTAAAAAGTACTTCGTAAAAACTAATGATAAAAGTACAAGAATAATTTTGAATACAGCAGCCACATTCTAAAATGCCTTTAAGACATTTCCAGACAATTCTTCGTCTCACCGCTATTAAAGCTTATTTCTTCCGTGAATTCTTCTCCCACAAGTTCTTCCTCCAACTTATCTTTTATAAATGTATTTGACTTGTCATTGTGTTTGTAATTTTATCATTCGTTCTCCCGAAGATAGATTCAGTTGAGGCCGAACGTATCTGGGAAAAATACAGTGCCTTCCCGAATTCATTCCATCCAGAAATCAAACGACTTATACGAGGACTTGAACGGTTCGTAGTTAATATAGATAGAAATGAAGTGACTGCCAAATCTAACCAAACACACACACACACACACACAGATACACACACGTGTGTGTGTGTGTGTGTGGACATCTTAAGAAACAAATACACAAAAACATCTGCAATATTAATGTACTCCCTTATCGATAGAAGCTTCAGTAAAGGCTTCAGTGAAAAATGTTATTCTCAGCAAATGAACTGACAATTGACGTGATCTGATGCATAAAAAATCCTTTAATTAATTAACCTTTAAAAGATTCATTCAGACTTTTCTCTTTTTTATCTATAATTGTCAGTTTGCAATCAATATAATAAATAACTACTGTTGTTTTGGATATACATCTCATGGGGGCCTCTGCAGATGGCTATTCACCATTGGATCTGCCCTCCCTGCATTTGTAATAGATCAGAAAAATAATTCATAGCTACTGTCCGGATATCCTGTAAATTCCTTTCTCCCATTGCGCTTCAGACGTAGTCATATTATTTGAATAACAATAGCCTGTACATCTATATAAAAAGGGATTTGGGTACGATTTCATGATACTAAATACTTGGGGCGCCTCTGCTTGTGCATTGGTTAATATACTAGACTCGCAAACCAATACTAGTGAGTTCGAGTCTCAATGGCTGCCCAATACACCGGGCCTTGGGACATAACTAAGTAACGCTTTGTAAATAACTACTCCGCTTTAAGATTGACCTCACATCTTCCTCAAAGTGAAGAGTTTATATATATATATATATATATATATGGGAATAATGAACAACTCCAAATTTTAGCTACATAGAGGTGTTTTTTTATCATATATTGTGTATAATGAACGACGGTAAGCTCTGATGTGCTTAGAAACATATCTCATGTATTGAACGACCCCTTGGTTTTGAAGTGAACAACTAATCTTGAAAGGTCATCCATTCGTCGAATATATATATATATATATATATATATATATATATATATATATATATATAAGTTCATGTTGTCTATGAAATAGTTTTTACATGAATTAGTATTGTGATACCGTAATATGAAAAGGCAAATCATTGTTACGTCAATAGTTTAAAACTTGTTTTTCCAAATTGTATTTTCATATAATTATACACAATATTATCGGGGTATTCACTGCGGTGTAATGGCTAAAGTGCTAAACTGCAGCTTCGGAGGAAGCGAGTTCGAACCCCAATCTTGCTATTACGCTCACTTTTGGACTAATACCCTAGGGGAAGGTTATGAACCCCCTTATTACCCATAGTTATTACTTAAAGAGTACCACCGATGTTCTTCCACAAGGATAGTATTAAATAATCCACGAGGGTTGATATGCCTTTAAACAATACAAGATAAGTATGTGGGTGGTGTAATGCTTATTCAGCCATTACTGGGTTCTCATTCATCCGGCCTTTTGCCATGGCAAAAATTAGTAAATAACCACACCACTAGAAAATTGACCTTGTGTCATATCCTGCTCATAGCATTGTATTCTGGTTAAGTTGTGTTATTTGGTTTAATGGCGTGTCAACCCTTGATGGTTATTTAATGCCAAATCCAGTTTATACATACATGATTTTTAAGTGAATACTTTGTCTGTAACATTTTTAAAAGAGTAATTTCTTTGCACACAGTTAAATGGTTTCAAGTATTGTTATCTAACACTAATAGTTCTATTTGCGCACAGTTAAATGGTTTCAAGCATTGCTACCTAATACAAATAATTCAATTTAATATTAATTATTTGTTTGCACACAGTTAAATGGTTTCAAATTGAGTGAATGATTAAACAGTTCTATTTGACCTAACAAGTACTATCATCAAGGGTCAGAGTGGACCTGAGAGTAATGGTAATGAAAGGGTACTCAACATTCCCCAAAGTTCCTGGAGTTCTTCACTATCAGGTGCAATTTGGTGTCATATCCAAGTCTGGGCTGAGCATTGTATTTTAAATATAGATTCCCCTTTTAAATCTTATTCTTAAGTTGAAATTTAATGAATAAGATTCGAGAAATGCCCTCAATTTTATTCTGCATATTTATTCGTACTTGTTGCAAACTAAAATGCTTTCCATTTAATCGATGAAAATCAAAAAAAATGTAGTGAATGCACATAAGAATCTTTATGATGAATGTTTAGATTCATTTCTCGTTTTCTGAATGAACTGACATAAATTTAATTCTTATGTTCCGCTGAAGATAAGAGCTTTTCTTAGATATATTTACTGCGTGAGCTAATGTACACTTAAATCAAAACCTATCATTGTACATCTGCTCCTATGCATTTCAATTCACCAATATATTTTCGTCGGCAAAGTCGATTACTTTCATTAAATTTACAGAGCCTCCTTGTCTATTCTCTCTCTCTCTCTCTCTCTCTCTCTCTCTCTCTCTCTCCCTCTCTCTCTCTCTCCCTCTCTCTGTTATATTTCTGTAAAAAACAAATCAAGCAAAAAAAAAAAAAAAAAACGAAAGAAAGAACAACTAACGCCTACACTATTACTTTTAGTTCAACTTTTAAAAACTTGTCTCTAAAACAAAGTCAATAACAAATAAACGAATCTTGTTTCTAAGAAAACAATAACATTTCAATTCTAAGACTGTTGATATTAAAACTACTTCTTTATTCTTTTTGTCTTTAGCGCACATGCGTGCACGTGTGTGTGTGTGTGTGTGTGTGTTTTTCCATAAGTTGACAGAGCTTCTCTGTTCCCGTTCAAAATGACTACTGGTAAATTCAGCCTGGCGTATGTGGTCCATATTCATTGGAGGATAAAACAAGTCCACGCAAATTCCGTGTGGCGTACATTTTTCAGGTGCCAGGCTGTTTGTGCGTTCACTCACCACCAATAAGGGAGCATTCCGCCAAACAATATATATTTGAATAACGTTCAATATCTATTTCACATTTTTCTCTTAAATCAGGTTCAATTTTTATGTAAATAGTTTTGATCGAGAACTATAGACTCGTAAAAGATTTTCCTATTCAGTTTAAATAAACAGAGTTAGTTCAGTGGTAAATATAGATAATCAGTGATCGTGGTAAAGGGGAGAATTATACCCAATTCTCTTTTGTTCTGTAGGCGAGGACTAAAATAAGCTGACTGTACCCTCTGTAGAGGAATAGAATTCTCCTAAAAAGGCTACAACAGTAAAATACGTCTGATAAGACTCCAGTTCGGGGGATTTCGGAACTATGCTGTACTCCTTCATTGCCATTATTCCTAAATCCACTCTTAACTGAACTAGTCGCATTTATTAGGGTCCTATCCATGGGACAAAAATGTTTAAAAATTATTCGTATTCAATAGGATTGTGGCAAAAAAATCTTTAAGAAACTACTACACAAAAAATGTTAGTATGAAGGTCTAATGAATATGGTACTCTAATCACTGAGCATAAAATAACCCTTGATGGGTTGAAATGCCGTTAAATCAATCAATCAATCGACCAAGTTGGCATTACCTGGCAAATTTGCAGGTAATATTTTACTTTAAAATTTTCAAAAACTAAAGCCTCCCATCAATATGTGGTAATTTACTAAGCTTTTTTTTTTTTTGCTTAGATGTGGCACAAGGCCATATGAAAGGGGCACCCAATGAGACTCGAACTCATTCGTATAGGTTTGCTAGTGGAACGCCTCCCATCAATATGTGTATGTATACCAATGTATTGCAAGGGGAAAAGATTATATACCAGTCATTTATTTTCTTTTAATTTACATAAAGGATCCTAAGTCTCTCTCTCTCTCTCTCTCTCTCTCTCTCTCTCTCTCTCTCGTTTGTTTCCTCACTAAAAAAAACTGCATATGAATATGGATCATATACACCAGCTGAATTTTATTGAATGTCTTTTTTTTTATAAGAGAATCTGTGCTTACTAATGTATATTTAATACATTAGCTGCAGCTGCAATGAGAAAAGCTGAACGGATATAGTATATCGTTTCGTTGCTTCCACATAGATTATGTTCAGAAAAATGAGAATTCGTCGTTCTATGATTTAAGCCCCAAGAGTAAAAAAGTTAATTATATTCAAAACAAAAGGATTCCAGTTATATGGTATCTGGTATTTTTATCTGTTAATAATAAATTTGTTGTGATGTGAAAGGTTAGCACTGGTTAGTAGTTAATCAAGCGATATTTGACGAACGTCCCACCAGACGGACGAGTGTTGCACAAGGCCTTTTTTTACGTGGGTCCTTGTCTCTCTCCTGCATTTCTTTCTCTGGAAGATTTTGATCTGTTCCGCACTGAGCTGTAATCAGGATCATCTTCTTGAAAAGGTTGTTCTAATAAATCATGAATCGTAGAGATTTCTTCATTTTTGTCTTCATATTTCCCCTAGCGCTTTATTTGATCTATATAGGCTTATACATTGTTCCCCTTTTCTCTATTTATTATAGCTGTATAGTGGCCTTTTGCGTGATGAATTCTGCCCTTTCTGGATTTGATTCTTCGTTCTTTTTTAACCACATTTTTTCATTTGGAGAATACGACATCGTTAGCGGAGCTCTAATTTGCCTTCCCATTGAAGCTGATGGGCTTTCTAGTCTTCAAGTGTAGTCTTTAATTGTTTCAGTTTTGCTTAGAACATGCTTTTAGTCCAGTTTTTACGGTCTTTCTAGTCTTCCAGTTTTTACGGCTTTCTAGTCTTCCAGTGTAGTCTTTAATTGTTTCAGTTTTGCTTAGAACATGCTTTTAGTCCAGTTTTTATGGTCTTTCTAGTCTTCCAGTGTAGTCTTTAATTGTTTCAGTTTCGCTTAGAACATGCTTTTAGTCCAGCTTTTACGGTCTGCACCGCTAACCTATTCGATTGAGGGTGATATGACGGTGTCTTATACGGTTTACATCCTATTTTTTCCAACCATAAACTAAGATCTTCGTCACAAAATTCTGGTGCATTGTCGGATACCAGGGTTTTTAGTATGCCATTTCTGGAAAATATGACCCTTAGAATCTGTTTTATCAAAGACATTTTCTTGCCTGGCACATGGATTACTTCAGGCCAGTCTGAAAAAATGTCTACTTGTATTAATAAGAGTCCCACTCCGATAATGTATGTATGATCCATATGCACAAGACTCCATGGCTCCATTTTTCTTGGCCATGAATGTAAAATAATCTGAGTAAAATTTCTTAATTCTTTACATTTTCTTGAATCATTTTATATATTCTTTGACATCTCATGAATATTCTGGTCACCATGCTTCTAATTTTATCCTTTTTTTGTGTGTGTGACCGCTACTCCACAGTGTATATCATCATATACACTTTTAATAACCAATTTATTTTGGATTTCTGGGGGAATAATCAGATCCCCATTATAAATCACTCCATGTTCTAGCGTTAATTTATGTCTTATTTCTTTGCAGGGTCTTTCCGCCCTAGAACAATTTCCCCATATGTTTTTTTCTTATACTCGATGTTAGCCTACTTAGTACTGGATCATATCTAGTTTCCGCAGCCATTCTATCTAAAGATAAAACATCAGTCTCTACCAAATGTAAAAATGTATCTTCAAATTCTTCTGATTTACCTTTTGACTCCTTGTAAAATCGCAATCTTGATAGGGCATTTATGTGTGTAATTGAATTTCCTCTGACATATTCTATATCAAAGGAAAACCCAATTAATCTTATTGCCTATCTTAGTACTCTTGATGTCGTGACTTTGGATAATTCTTTTCTTGGATTGAATATAAACTCTGAGGATCTATGATCTCAAAAGAATTTTTTCCAATTAAAAATTGTCGGGTTCTAGTGGTTATCCACACAATGGCCAATGCTTATTTCTCTATATTTGAATAATTAAATCCAGCGTTCGTTAGCCTTCTTAATAAATACATTATCGGATGCCCTTCTTGTAATGATATTCCAGATATTGAATGTTCGCTTGCATCTGTGGTTAACGTAATGTCCTTTTTTGTATCAAAAATTGTCACTACTGGTTTCTTTGCCATAATTACATTTAATCTTTGAAAAGCTTTTTGTTGTTCCTCTGACCAGATAAATTCAACATTCTTTTTTCTTAAATTTGCAAACGGTTGAGTCAGGTTCGCATATTTTGGTACATATCGTCTGTAGAAATTCACTCATTCCAAAAAAGATTCAAGTTCTTTTTTATTTGTAGATATAGCTATTTTAAGCATTTTTTACTCTCAAGGTTTGGTCTGGTGATATACTTTCTTTTGAATTGGAATAACTTAAAAATGATATTATACTACAATTGTTAAGGCATTTTTTCATTTATTGTCATTCCGGCGTTTCTTAATCTATTCAAAATGATGTCGGTTTTCTTTTTTAATTCATTTTCATTTGTAGCTCCTATGCATATACCGTCTTGGTAATAAACCATATCTTTTATCACTTCTCCTAAAACCTGTTCGATTGTCCTTTGAAATATGGCGCTCGCTGTTTTTATTCCATAGGGCATCCTTTTCCATCTTAGTAACCCTATTGGCGTACTTATTGTTGTTACTTCTTTGAAGTTATTGTCTATTGGTATTTGGTGGCATGCCGTTTTCAAATCTATTTTTGTAAAATCACTCATTCCTGCCAACGCATGTAATGTAACTTCAAAGTAAACTTTGTGATTTATGCCTATTTTATAATTACCACATATACGTATGTCTGACTTTCTTAAAGCTACAATGGGTGGTGCTCACTTACTACCCCCAGGGGGGAACACGTTCAAGACGGTTCTGTTCGATTAATTTTCGTAGTTTTGCTACTCCTAATAGCAACAAATACACTGGACTTTATAATGGTTGTATTTCTGTATTAAAACTTGTAGCTGTATAAAGTCGATGCTGGTATTTAAAGACATATTTCCTATTTGTAGTTGATCCATAATTTTATATCGGTGTGATGCATTGTACATACCTTCAATTAACCTTAATTGAATTAAGTCCTCTTCAATCGTTTATTCTTCTTGTCCAAGTTTTTCAATATCGGAATCTCTTCTCGCACTTCGTAGACGGTGTAGATATTTTATGATTGGTTCATCAATTTCTTTTTCGTCCATATAAACTTCGTTCTTTCTGCCACGACCAACCTTTTCTTAGGCCTCATATTTCTTATGATCTGGCATTTTTTTCAAAAGTCTGGTCTTCCAGGTTTGTGGCATACGCCATGGTGGAAACTTTCATTATCGCCTCGCATCCAGCTTTAGCCAAAAAGAGATCTGTAATTTCATTTTCTCTTCCCTTTTCCTTGTTGTCTTTTAGCTTTTTAGTTCTTGCACTCACAGTAAAACATCATCGCTACATATCGACAAGATCAGAATCCTCGAGAGACAATTGGCATCCTATCGGCGACGCCATTGTTGTGATGTGAAAGGTTAGCACTGGTTAGTGGCTAAAGAAGTTTCCCAGTTATTCTTAGTGAGAGACATATAGGCTCTCTCTTTCGCTCGTGCTAATTAAGCAGATTAATTTGCCATCTTGACTACAAAGTTATTCACAATGATATGATTTAAATCAACTATTTGTTAACACAGTTAAATGGTATCTATTAGGTTTCTTTGTTTAATGGCGTATCAACATTTTTCGGTTATTTAATGCCAAAGACATCCTTGTCGAAGAAAGAGCAGTGATACTATTTGACCAAAAACAGGTGGAATAAGAGGGTTCATATTTTTCCAAAGGGTATTAGTCTGAAAGTAAAACTAATTGCGCTACTATAGTTCGAACTTGCTTACTAAGAGCCTGCACTCTAGACAGTACACCACATTGGCTAAATGAGTACAGTGTTCAATAATCGTCCGGAAGACCGGGGTTCAATCCCAGGTCGAATCACACCAAAGACTCAAAAAATGGCACTTGATGCTGCCTTGCTTAACACTGAGTATTATTTGGTACGGATCAAGGTTAAAGTGGAGCAATCCAGGGAATAGAGTAGCATCCTCCCCTACACCTCGGTGTAGTAGCTATTTAAAAGGGAGCCTTCCGGTCGCCCTTGACTTTAGTCGCCAACTTTAGTCACTTCTTCCCTAAATAGCATCAAGTATTCCAGTCTAAATCTAATAATCTACACAATTATATGGTTTGAAATAACTGTTTGTTTAGACAGTTACATGGTATCAAGTATTCCTATCTAATACTATTGATTTCTACACAATCATATGTTTTTAAGTAACAATTCATATTTGATAATCATTTGTTTGCTCATAGTTATATGGTTTCAAGTAAGAAATAATTCCTACATATTGATACATTTACAGAAATTCAGCCCAGTAGTCTTTTGTAATAATACCTAATATCCTTGCTGATTTTATGTTGTTCTACTTGTAAACAAAATCTCTGGTGTCTTGGGTTAAAAAAATAGGTATTTTATTAAAATTGTATTATGGGTGTACTTATTTGTCGGCTATACGATATTTAATCACAGCCCACCTTGCGGTGCTGTGATGTGACACCAGATTTATTTAATGTAAGGTACGCCATAAGAAGTATGCCCACTCAGGGTTGGTCCCAAAATATCTCCTGTTTCTTCGGCATTCCGCATCTTTGACATTTTCAATAAACATTAATTTTTTAAAAAGATCTGTTGTTTTACCATTGGTCAAGCGTATAGAGCATTCGTCAATGGCCCGAGGGACCGGCGTTCAATCCCAGGTCGAGTCATACCAAAGATTCAAATAATACTTTTTGACACCTCCTTGCTTAACACTTAGCATTAGAAGTTACATATCAAGGGTAAAGTAAAGCAGTCCAGGGGAAGGGGAAGTGCCTTTCTATATACAATGGTGCAGTAGCTATTGAAAAGGGTGCCTTCGGGTTGCCCTCGATTACAGTCGACAACTTTACTTACCGCTTTCAGAAAATTTTGTAAAAAATTTTATTCACAGATTGAAAATGAGACTCGAATGAACAACACAACTAGGTAAAGGCACGAACCCACTTACTTTGAGGCTGCAGTGCTGCACTTTAACCACTAAATCACGAGAACTCTCCTCACCCTATTTTATTTCAATTTTTTTAGGAAATGTTTGACAATAAAAACCAACAAAAATGAAAATTCATCGTTTTATGATTTTATATTTCTAACGTTAAAAATTCCAATTATGTAATGATTATGGTCGTTGGAAATGAACACGATGATCTGAGTTCGAATACTGGACGAGGCTATTTGCATTTCACATAGCACCAAAACACTTGAGAAATATACTAATCCAAATATTCTTTACTCTGATTATGTCCTGATTATGACACTAAATAATCTGATGGTGAGATTTCGGTAATGCAGGAGCTCTAGGGAATGTGGAGTGCCCTTCATTGCAATCGCTCCCAAGTCTACTCTGACCCTGAGTGATAACCCCGAATATGGTTCTATCTATGGCTTAAATAGAACTAAACTGTGTACTTATCCTAGACTGAAAGAGAACTGTTTTTGACATTGAAATTGTGTACTTGTGTTAAACTGAATGGTTTAAAATGGAACTGCTTTGACATTGAAACTGTGAACTTATGTTAAACTAAATTGCTTGAAATAGGACTATTTTTGACATTGAATCTGTGTACTTATTCTAAACTGAATTGTTTGAAATAGAACTGTTGTTGATATTAAACCTGTGAACTTATTCTAAACTGAATTATTTGAAATAGAACTGTTTATATGTATAGAAATGGATTTGGCATACATAACCTACAATGGTTGATGTGCCATAAAACCAAACGAAACCAAACCAAATATTCTCCCTCAAGCTATGACTAAATAGTAGGGCATACTGAAATCTTTAACCTTAGTATGGCGACCAGAAGGAAAACTCTGCCTTAGTATGGCAACCAGAAGGAAAACTCTGAATTCAAACCAGTTGTACTCTACTTAAAAAATAATATTGTGTCCCATTCTGCACGTGGCAGAGAGGGTAAATGCATGCAAGTCCCATGAAGATTTCTGTATGTAAAAACAGTGCACCGACACAAGAAAATCCAACCAGCACGATTAATTGACATTTTGACCTTCTGTTTAAAGAAAAGTCATTGTTGTCGTTTCAGTTGTTGCCTGTTTCTGCAGTTTTCGTGAACAATTTTGCACACTTTAATGAGCAAGGACATATTGACGACGCTTCTTAATCACAAGGTACTAGGACGTAAGCGTTCTTTTTACTTATTTTTTTTTAAAGAGAATCCATAGATGAAAGAAAAATTTGCAATGGGTGACAATGTTTGACTAGTCTTGTGGAACATGGAACATCAGATTTAAATCTCGAAAAAGTGACGAAGCAAATTAATGCAAATAAAACAGTAGACAACTATAAAGCAGTTTTATGGGGAGAATATCCAGTGGCGTTGTGGCTAAAGTGCTGGACTACGACATCATAGTAATCAAGTTCGAATTCTAATCGCGCTTTTGCGTTCACTTTCAGACTAATTCCCTTGGGAAACGTACGAAGCCCCTTATCCCACCCTGTATTGCGTTAAAATAGTAGCACGACTGTTCTACCAGGCTGGCTTTCACATTGAATAACCCACGAAGGTTGAAAGCAGTTATATATATATATATATATATATATATATATATAAAACCATGCTCATGTTTTTTTCGATTGGAACACTATGAAAAATATAAGTACTCATCTCATGAATATTACAAACGTACCAGTCCATTGGCTGAGTGGTTAAAGTGTTCGCCAATGGCTCGGGTGACCGAGAGTCAATCTCAGATCGAGTCATACTAAAGACTCAAAAAATGGTACTTGATGCCACCTTGCTTAACACTCAACATTATAAGGTAAGGGTAAAGTGGAGTAGGGCCCTCCCCAACTTCTCGGTGTAGTAGCTATCGAAAAGGGAGCCTTCGGGTCACCCTCGACTATTGTAGTCAACTTAACTTTTACTTTTATATATGTATATATATATATATGCTTGATTAAATAATCAAGACACATTACAATATATATATATATATATATATATATATATATATATATATATATGTTTGATTAAGCCATAAAAACACATTACAAAATTACGTAAACGCAAAGTTGGATAAAACTGAGATGCTGATGAATTAAAAAAACAGAACGCTATCAACGGAAACAGAATATTATCAAAAAATATAGAATATAAAAAAAAAAAATAAATAAATAAAGGCTTTTCAAAACATTGTCGCTATTTTCAAAATTAATTCTATTGATTTAAGTCTCTTTTTTTTGTTTCGTTTTTATATGTAGGGCTTCTAGGATTTGCAGTCATAGCCTATTAATTTCTTGTGCTATTGTAGTGGTGTTTTCAAATAGTATTTTTCAAAATTTGGATTTGGGAATAGAATGGGTTTTAAGATGTAAGGCTATGGAGCTAGAATCATTAAGATACATTAAGCCGTCTTGAAAAAGTTGTAGTTGTAAGACCAACATACGTATTATTTTTTGTTGGAGACAGAGTCTCCCAAGGGACATTTGAACATATATACGACGTTTGTCCCATCAAGAAGTTAAGTGGAGAGGGAAGAGTTATTGGAAATAATTAGGTTGGAGTTGTCTTTTTTAAATATACTATATTTCTTGATAATATTCTATTTCCGTAGATAGCGTAAATTCATCAGCATCTCAGTTTTATCCAACTCTACGTTTACATAATTTTGTCATGTTATAAAAACAAAAACAAAAAACCTTTTTCTAAAAACTCTTTTAAAAACACTCTTTATACATACAAGCAAACCCTGATGATGGCCTATGAAAGGTCCGAAAGCGCTTGGGACAATTTTTGTAAATTCATCCACCAATTCAAACCTGAAACCAAGACATTTATCTTAACTTGAAAGGATCTTAATAAAATTATATAGACAATATGTGCCTTTATTATTTAATCAAATATGCTTAAATGAAAGACTGCTGCCAAACTAGATATATATATTCGAGGATGAGCTGAAAAGATTATATGAAACTCTCATTTTATGAGAGTTCTTTGATCACCCTATGAATTTTTCAGCCGATACTCGCATTCATACAAATATTTACCCACCCCTTCGCACAAGCAGAAAGCGACGTTAGGTCAACTTTTAACGGAGTTCAATAGCGGAGTTCAGTTCAGAGTTTTCCTTTTCCTAGACCGGTTGCCTTGCCAAGGTTGAAGATCCCAGTCTGCCGCACAGCTGGAGGGAGAATAATAGGGTTCATACCGTTCCCAAATGAAATGCGAACAGTCTCGTCTAGGATTTAAACTCGAGTTATCGCATCCATTTCCTGCCAAGGTAACCTTTACACCACTCGTATTTATATTCCTATATATATATATATATATATATATATATATATATATATATATATATATATATATAAGATTACACATCTTACATAGGCAGAGTGCCGAGATAGATAGATAGATAGATAGATCATATTTAACAACCCCTCCGTTCGAGTAGGATATGACACATGGTCAATTTTTTAAGCGGAGTTTAACAGGTTTGAATTCAGAGTTTTCCTTCTTCTAGACTAGTTGCCTCACCAAGGCTGAAGAACCTTGTCCGTCCTACTATTTACCCATAGCTGGAGGGAGAATAATTGGATTCATACCTTTCCCAAGGGTATTAGTGCTATGTGAAATGAAATCAGTCTCGTCCAGGATTTGAACTCGTGTCGCCGTGTTCATTTCCTACGACGATAACCATAGCACCATTACACATAGATAGATAGATAGATAGATTTCCTACGACGATAACCATTACACCATTACACATAGATAGATAGATAGATAGATAGATAGATAGATAGATTTGAATCGTGCTGAGATAAATAGATAGATGGATAGATAGCGTGACTGTTATAGTAGTAGGAAATGAAATCGGTGACCCGAGATCAAATCCTGGACGAGGTTGTTTACATAAATACACGCTGATGCCCTTTCGAAAGGCGTGAATCCTTCTGTTCATTCCACTTGCTATGAGTAAATAGTTGGGTGGATTGGCTTCTTTAGTGTTGGTTAGCCAACCGGTTTTAATTAATTTGCATTCAATAGATAACTTGCAAGTACAAGTCCCAAATAGATGTCTGGTTGGTAATTCTAATTTACTAAGTTGTGCTTTGTCTGGAACACAGGTTGGTTCTAGTTCCTGATGACGCTTAGAATACACCGACTGCACCCTCTGTAAACGGTTTAAGCACTTTCCAAAAATGGATGCCCAAGGTATAAAATTAAACTACATCTGGTGGAGCTCTTGAAAGTGTTACCTCTTTGATGCCATAAATCTTTATCCAGTTTGATTCAGTGTGGTTTAATCTACGGGTAAAAATTGGTTAGTTTGAAAATTATTAGTCTTAGATTGGAATACTTGAAACTATATAAATGTACAACTGGTGAAGGCGCGCTTATATTTGCGGGTGGGATTTTTTTTTTTTTTGCGTGCAAGTATTCTAATATACTTCTGCTTTATGTCAACAATTTCATGTCAGATGACATTTTCCTAACTGCTGCCCAGTTGGTTTATTGGCAAGAAGCTTCACCCTCAACTGCCTTGCCGTCAACGTCCACATCTGACTCTGTGGATTTACATAATAAAACTGAGGGTATTATTTTCTGAATGACTCCTGTATTTATGTTTCAGTTCACTTATCTTTCTCTACGTCCATATTTCTCTGGTTATCGGCACGGAAAATGAAATCCGTTAAACGAGTTCAAATTCTTACTAATGCCCTTGGTAAAGGCATGAACCCACTTCTATCATCCAACTAAAAAAAAAGCTATTTCTTAGTGGGATTTATATCTATAGTGGTATACATACAACCAATATAAGAGAACCGTTGTTTTTTATTGGTTTAAAGATGGTTATTTAATGCCAAATCCTGTTTATGCAGATTTTTAAGTAAATACTTTGTCGGTAACATTTTTAAACGAGCCAGAGCTCATTTGTTTGCACACAGTTTAATGGTTTCCCCTATTTTCATCTAACACTAATCGTTCTATCTGCACACAGTTAAATGGTTTTAAGTATTGCTATCTAATACTAATAATTCAATTCAATAATAATCATTTGTTTGCACACAGTTAATTATTAACCAGTTCTATTTTTCTATTGACCCATAGATGGGACCCTTATCGGTATTATTACTCCAGGTCAGTGAGAACCTGGGACTAACGGCAATGAAGAGGTATTCCACAACTCCAAGACTGTAGCCTCACAATCAGATGCAGTTTGGTGTCATATCTAGGACATTCCTGGTGGGGTGGGGGAGTCTTACCCCCTCTGCAGAGGTGCAGTCGACCTATTCAATAACCCGTTCTCTAGTGTCATTCAATACATTTTTATCTTGAATCTTCATTTATTTTAAGTTATTAAGTAATTTTTAAGATTAAGTAATTTTAAGTAATTTAGTAATTTTTGAGGTTAAGTAATCTTAAAGAAAAATAAGGTTTAGCTTCTTCGCTCTTCGGTAGACTTAAGGAAAAAATATGGTTACGGAGAGATATTTCATATGTAACCAAGGTTCGTCTCTACAAGAAACTGTTAGTTCCAATAGCCATATCGGTTGAAAAATCTTTGAGTTGAATAGAGAAATGAAAAAAAAAAAAAAAAAAAAAAACAACAAAAAACAAAAGCTGAGTGAATTTGACATTGGTGGAAATCTGTCCCATAAATCACTTCAAAATGAACGATGTAAGAAGTGACCTTGGAATACCAAATAAAATCACTGAGATCATCAAGAAGAAAAGACTGAAGTGATTTGATTACGTGGTACGTGGCACCAGTTATACAAGAAGACCCTGAGGACGACCATAGCAACGATGGATAGACCTGTCAGCGAAACTTAGAGAAGGCAGAATGTATCTCCTACTGAGAGGTCAGACCTTCCCACCCACCCCCAAAAGAAGTTTTCCTGGATATGACACTAAACTGCATTTAGCGGTGAGACTCTACTTCTGGAGATCTGGAGAGTGTGGTGTCCCTCATCCATTGCCAGGTTCACTCGGAGTGGTAGTACTTGTTAAGGTCCTATCTATGAGTCAAATAGATCTGTTTAAAAATTATTTGTATTCGATTGAACCGTATGCAAAAAAAAAAACTCTTAAGAATCAACTACACAACAAATGTAAATATGAAAGTACAATGGACGCGATTCCCTAACCTCTACTTATAAAATAACGTTAGACAGGTTGACATACCGTTAAAATCAGTCAATAAAAAAAACGATTGGAATAAAGACAGGATGGAAAGTGAAGATTAAACATATTAGAAGGTAATGCAGAATGATTTCATTTATTACTTAGAATATTCGGACTATTGACCCCCTCCTATTTATTGTTATAATCACAACGTTTCGGCCGATATGCCCTTTCGGCTTTCTTCAGGTGTTTCATGTCGAAGTTTGGAATCCACAGAGAATCTCGAATTGAACCCAGTATTTGAACCACCCGGGTAGACCGTTCTAATTCTGTTAACCATGACCGGGTACAAGTGTTAAGTTATAGTAAGTATTCCTTATTGGTCTTACCGGTTGTTGGAATTGAAACTGTAACGTTGTGATTATTACCATAAAGATGTGTTCAATCGTCTGAATATTCTAAACCATAATAATTATCAAGCTATGAGTTGCCCGTGGTTATCGTCGTAGGAAATGGACACGGCGACACGAGTTCAAATCCAAGACGAGACTGATTGCATTTAACATAGCACTAATACCCTTGGGAAAGGTATGAATCCAATTATTCTCTCTCCAGCTATGGGTAAATAGTAGGACAGACTAGGTTCTTCAGCCTTGGTGAGGCAACTAGTCTAGGAGAAGGAATACTCTGAATTCAAACCTGTTAAACTCGGCTTAAAAATTGACCTTGTGTCGTATCTTGCCTGAGCGGAGGGGTTGGTAAATATGATAATAATTATCAAGCTTCATCTCAGAAATTTAGACAAATGATTTTATAAGTTCATTTGTAATATTTATATTAAGAAAGTTAATCATCATTTGTCTTTTTTCGTGCCCAGTCAGATCGCCAGTTCGATTGACTTATACTGTTTACATGGCAAGAAATCAAATAGAGATTATTTTTATATGATAAAGGATTATCTTTCACCAGCCAGAAGAAACATATTTCTGCTCACCACTTTGTTCCAAATCAGCAGTAATTTTTCCTTTATTCATATTAAACACAGATTCACTGAAAGGCCGGATTATAGACTCTGCATCAAATGCCGACGCTTTCTAATGTACCTGCTATTTCAACAAGTCCCTAATGCTACTTATCTTATTCGTTATGAAATTTATAAACATATGAAATGATTCGTTGCCGTTGGTTAAAATTGATTGACAGATAAGACAGCTTAATAATGTGATACTTCAGATTAAAGAAGTAATTTCATAATCGATTTTTAAAGCGATGGGTGAATCAGTATGACAAAAATATATAACAAAGAATCTACACGCTTTTTATACCTTAACAAGCTTGAAAATCCGAAGTGCTTACTCGAATGGAGCCGTCTTGTTGTCAGTCACAAAGCTCTGCTTGGCTCGCAGGTCTCAAATTGCTTACAGTGTCTATAGTCCTTTTGTGGTCACCCATCGAAGTAACTTCGCTAGTCTGGGGGAAATCGGAGCTTTCAGTGTTTGTTTTTTATGTAGTTGTTTCTTAAGAGTTTTTTTTTTTTTTTTATACGGTTCAATTGAATACAAATAATTTTTAAACAGATCTATTTGACACAGGGATAGGACCTTAACAAGTACTACCACTCCAAGTGGACCCGGGGGTAATGTCAATCGATGAGGGACACAACACTCTCCAGATCTCCAGAAATGGAGTCTCACCACTAAATGCAGTTTAGTGTCTTATCTAGGAAAACGTCTTTTTGGTGGGTGGGAGCTCTGACCTCTCAGTAGGGGATACATTCTGTCTACTCTAAGCTTTGATGACAGGCAATGAAAAAGAATTGTTAGTAATCAGGAATCAACGTTTGTGTTACTGACAAAATTAGGCCGCACAAAAAATGGGTTTGCACTAGACCCTGTTGGCGGCTGGGTTGCTTCGCAACAGACTACCTACGCTTGTAACCTCACTATAAAGTATTTGAAATATTGGTGCGAAGAACACGCTTAAGCGGCAGAGGGTAAATTTAGGGTCTGAAGCTCAAGGCTCAAGAGGTTCTAATTCTAAATTGCATATTTTTATTGATATTTTAGTATTTTTATTATTGAGCTACACTATTTGTGTTTTATATTCAGTGTTCAAATAAAAATATCCTCCAGTCTGATGAAGAAGGCATATCAATAAAATCTTTAGTAGTTTAGTAGCTTTTAATGTTTTTTGGTTACCCTGTAGAAACCTTTGAACAAGAAATAACAGGTTCTGTAAGTGCATCATCAGATTGTCCAATGGGAAATTAGCGTTTGTCAAGTGTATGCAGTTTACCTGGCAAAATGAGTTCAATTCCTGGCTGATGATTGATACCCTTGGAAAAGTCATGAAACCCTTTTTATCTCCCTCGGCTATGGGTTAAATAGTATCACTGCTGTTCTTCAACAAGGATGGCTTTGGCATTAAATAACCCATGAAAGTTGAAATGTCATCAAATAAAAAAACAACCAATCTGGGTCAGACAATGAAATCCTTATACCCAGTCGAAAAATCTATAACGGCATGAAAATAATGAAAGAACAGAAAATCAGTCAACTAATAGGAGATACAAGATCACCCCTAAATAAGTGACCATATACCAGACAAATGATTTTAGATATTGTATCGCCCTGAAATAAGTACACTCGAACCAATTTAAAAACAAAAAAACAAAACGCTTATTTTCTTCTTAACTTAAGAGACTAAAATTTTATTCAGTATAGTTAAATATAACACAATCAAAATGCATTGTATTAGACATTATTTATTATCACTCTACGGGATTAAAAATCTGTAAACAATAGTTTGAATTGGTAAAAAAAAGTCAAGTTAGCGGCTATAGTCAAGGGGGTGCCCGGAGGCTCCCTTTTCAATAGCTACTCAACCGAGGGCGCCACTCCTTTCCCTGGATTGCACCACTTTATCCTTGATACGTACCTTATAATGATGAGTGTTAAGCAAGGATGTATCTAGTAGTATTTTTGGAATCTTTGGTATGACTCAAGCAGTTGTAATTTCAATTGCTATTGATTTGTCAGGGAATAGGAATGAGAGAGAGAGAGAGAGAGAGAGAGAAAGAAAGAGATACAGAGAGATTTTTCTCTAAGTTATTAGAGTTGAAGCTTGGTTTGGTTTGGATTGGTTTTATGGCATTTCAACCGTTGTTAGTTATTTAATGCCAAATCCTGTTTTTACACATATACTAAAAATATGATTTCTAAACACATTTCGTAGATACATACCTTATAATGCTGATAGTTAAATAAGTAGGTATCAAGTAGTATTTTTTTAACCTTTGGTATGACTCGACCAGGGATTGAAACCCGGTCTCCCGGACCATTTGGCGAACATCAACCCACTTGACCAATGAAATATGCACACATATTGTATATATTTATGCAATTATATTCTATATAGGGTTTTATTGCAGTAATGTTTGGCAATAGATAATACCTGATAATATCTGTTTGGATTATAAACAGTCCCATAAGAAATAAAATCATTGTATTTTGGTTTAAAAGAAAATGAATTTTTTTAATAAGATAAAATTCATGTTTTATTTAAAATAGAAAATATCAAAATCATATTATTAAAACCAAATTGAAATTAAATATTAAAATCAAATTAAATCATTTAATAAGACATTAAGATAAGATTAGAATTAAAATATTTGAATTAGAATGAAAATATCAAAATAAAATGAACGCATTTTAAATAAATGTTTCATTTAAAAAATATCAATATAAAAACATATCAAAATAAAGATATTGAAATAAAAATAAAAATAAAAAGGCTAAGATTATAATGAATAGTTGAATAAAATATGAAAATGAAAATACTAAAATAAGAATATTATGATAAAATAGAAATATTAAATGAAATAATAAAATAAAATTAATGCCTTGTTTTAAAACAAAGTTAACGTTTTAGTAAAATAAGAAAATTAAAATTAGATATAGATGAGAAATATAGATGAAAAATTCAAATATCAAAATAAAATATAAGAAAAAATAGAATTTTTAAAAAAATAGAATTTTTTAAAAAATAGAATTTTTTAAAAAATAGAATTTTTAAAAAAATAGAATTTTTTAAAAAATAGAATTTTTAAAAAAATAGAATTTTAAAAAAAATAGAATTTTTTAAAAAATTTTAAAATAAAATAGAATTAATGCTTTATTTCAAAATAGATTTTAGATTAATTGTTTTATTTTAAAATGTGTACTAATTTATGGGAGATTCTGTACCTGAAAGTCAGAGAAGAAGAAAAAAAGAAGACAATTGACAAATAGACGTGGAAAACGAATGGAGAAATTCTGTCATTTTCCTTGTCGACAAACGTTATAGATGTGTATGTGTGTGTGTGTGTGTGTGTGTGTGTGTGTGTGTGTGTGTGTGTGTGTGTAACAATAGGCACACGTCGATCACGTATTGTCTGAATCCTTTGCAGTCTTATTATGATAAGTTCTTTTCTGCAGCCAGTTGATCGATCAGGTCGAGTGTCGGCTGTCTGAGTGACAGGTTGTTGTTGGTCTGATCGGACGGCTGCTCAGCCAAATTGGCAACTGTTTTTTTTTTTTTTTTTTTTGGCCATTAGCGAGGGGATAGAAGGATGAAGGCACCAAAGCGAAAGAAGGTCAGTTAAGGGCGGAGCTATCAAGATCTCCAGTCAGTTCTCCTCACACACACACACACACACACACACACACACACACACACACAAACACACACACACACACACACACACACACACACACACACACAAATAAGGTTAGTTGTGAATGAATGCATTAGAATGCATTAAAATATGTGTAACTGGCTACCTATACGCTGATTATATATTTGTTATGTATTTGTATTTTTAAATGCATCGATTCGTTTCTTTCTGTAGTTAAATGTGACTATATACATCGAACTGTTAGATCAATGGTGCAAACAGAAACGACTATTTATATACACACAGAAAGCATTAATTTAAAATTTGAAATATGCAATTCTTAAATTGGTTTTTCTATACCAAATATCTGCAGAGAAAAAAAAAACTTTCTTCAATCTATGATAATCTAAACTGACTCAAAAAGCCTCTATTGATTGATCGATTGATTTTTATGCAATGTTAACCCATCCACGGCTTCTTTTTTTTTTTTTTTGTCGAACGGTTTGGGAATCGTACGTTCATATTCACATTTTTTGTGTGGTTGTTTTTTCCTTTTTCTTTTTGCTCACGATCCAATCAAATTCAAATAATTTGGTTTAGTTTGGTTTGCTTTGATATGATTTCTTTGTTTAATGGCATATTAACCTTCGTGAGTTATTTAAAGCCAAAGCCATTCTTGTAGAAGAACAACAGTAATACTATTTAACTCATAGTTGAAGGGATTAGGGAATTCAAATCTTTCCCAATGGTATTTGTCCGAAAGTGAATGTTATAGCGCGACTGGAGCTAAAGCTCGCTTAATATGACGTCACAGATCAGCGAGATAACCACAACACCTCTGGGATTCCTCCCACCCACGAATAATTTGTAAACAAATGTTTTACCCATAGATTGGACACTCTTAGGTTCAACCACTCTAGGTCAGAGTAGACCTGGAATTAATGGCTATGAAAGAGTTCAGCACATTCCCCAGATCTCTACAACTTAGGCGTTATCTTCAGATGCAGTTAAGAGTCATACCTGGGAAAGTCCTTTTTGGAGAGGGAGTCTTATCTCTCTGCAAGGGTTACAGCTGCTGTATTCTAAGCCTCGCTGACAGGATGAAAAAAATCCCGAGAAAAACATTATCTTAATATTTTCAAGTTTTTTCTCCCCTAGTAGAACCGCATTTGAAGATTTAAAAGTCTGTTTAGAAAAAATAATTGTTTTAGCTATTTTTTAATAAAAGTAATTATGATTCTTCTGGAAAGTTTTTTTTTTATATAGCTTCTTGGTATTTATAGGGAGAATGCGTACTTTTCTGTATGTATATGTTTTGTTGATATATATATATATATAGAGAGAGAGAGAGATTTTTCATTGATCAATGGAACACCCAATGAGTGTAGAACTCACTCGTGAAAGTTTGCTAGTCTAGATTACTAACTATAACACCACCTTAGCTGCCTTGGAGACCAATGTTTATAGGATCCGATCTGTTTTTGAATGTATTTTGTCATCGTTTATGTCTTTTAACCATAGAACAAATTATTCGTGGCAGAAAGATTCCTTGTTCAGATAAGACCTGGAGTGTTAGAATATGTTAGTGTCCCATAAATGGCTGAAATGGATCAATTTGAAAATTATTAGTATTATAGAGGAATGATTGAAACCATGTAACTATGTGCAAATTATTAGTATTAGACAGGAATACTTAAAACCATATAACTGCGAGAAAATTATTTCTATTAAGATTAGTTACTTGAATCTATTTGGTTGTTCGGAAAATAATGTCCGATTCCAGAATAAACTTTTATTCCAGAAAAATTGGATTTAAACTGTTTTAATCTGTCAACATATGATCCCTAAACATCTAAACATTTCTTCCATCGATTCCCAAGGTTATTTATGCCTGTACGAAAAAACACCAAAAGAAATCTTAAATACTATTTCTACTTCGTCTTTGGAACAGAATGTTTTTGGCCTAAAAAAGGTCCAGATGCAAGAAAAAAATGGTAATTAGTGGATCAGGAATTTGTTTGGGTTTTATGGCATATCAACCTTTGTAGGTTATTTAATGCCAAATTCATTTTTATCCAAATTAACAGTTCTATTTCAAACAATTCAGTTTAGCATAAGTACGCCGTTTAATTGTCAAAAACATTTCTATTTTAAGTTATTCAGTTTAGTCAAACAGTTCTAATTCAAACAATTCAGTTTAGTATAAGTATGAGGTTTGCTTACACACAGTTAACTGTCAAAACAGTTCCATTTCAAACAATTCAGTTTTGTAAACAAAAACAGTTCCATTTCACACAATTCAATTTGGCATAAGTACGCAGATTAAATGTCAAAACAGTTCCATTTCAAGCAATCCAGTTTAGTTCAAACAATTCAGTTTAACGTAAGTACAGTTTCAAGATCAAAAACAGTTCTACGTCAAACAATTCAGTTTAGCATACAAAAACAGTTCCATTTCAAACAATTAAGTTTAGCATAAGTACACAGTTTAAATGTCAAAACAGTTCTATTTCAAACAATTCAGTTTAGTATAAGTACACAGTTTAGTTCTATTTGACCCATAGTTATGAACCTCTCAGGTTCTACCAATCCGGGCCATAGTGGACCTGGGAGAAATGGCAATGAAGAGATACTCTGCATTCCCCAAAACTCCAGCATTACTGGAACTTCACTTTTAGATTTTTTTTTAGTGTCATAATTGGACACTCGCTGGGGTAGGGTCTTACACCTCTGTAGAGAAGCAGTCGGTCTATTCTACAACCCCATAATATATATCAGGAGAATATGTTGAGATTTTGCAGTGTCATCCTAGCAACATGTGACCGAGGTTTGTGATAAAGTAAAATTGGACCTCGTCGATTAATTAGTGTCGGTCGAATAGTTTTACTTAGTTGAGCTGAACATGCATTTCTATTCTCTTGATCTTCAAGATTCGTATCAATACTACGGAACTTACGAAACCAACACAGTGCTGTTCAATTCTAAGTGAATCATTCATCCTAATCTCTATTAATATTGGAAACTTTTTGAGAGGCATCACAACCAAGCTTGAATTCATGCAAAAAACAAAAAAAAAAAAATAAATGCAACACTTCTTTTTATGTTCATAATTGGGGCATATAACCAAATTCCAAAAAAAGTGATCAAATATCAACGAAGAAGACACTTTAATGTTTTAAATAACTATTAAAATATGTTAAAAAAAGAACTGAAACTGTTTATTCTAAAATCGAACAATATTTCCCAAAAGACCATATATAATTATTGGCTAAAGATTATTATAAATTAGAAGTTACTTGAAACTATATAAATGTTTGATATGCTTGAAACAATATGACAGTATGAAAAGATTTATGGCACTTAGCTTAGACCCTCAGATCTCTTAATATTCCAAAGATTGCTATAACTCTGATCAATAAAAAATAGAATTTAAGTATTTTTACCGCAACGTTAACAATGGATTCAGTGATGAGGCTTTAATTTTGAAGTCAGCCATTTGCTTCCATTACTCACAGGTCAACTGTGATCCAGTGTTGAAGTAACAGTTATTGTCCTATCTATCGGTCAAATAGTTCTGCTTGAAAATTATTTATTTTAGATGTTAGATAAGAATAAGGAAAAGTAAAGTTGACGACTGTACCCGAAAGCTCCCCTTTTCAATAGCTACGACACCGAAGTGTAGGGGAGGGCACTACTTCTTTCCCGGGATTGCTCCACTTTACTCTTGAAACGTACCTTATAATGCTGAGTATTAAGCAAGGAGGTATCAAGTACCTCTTTCTGAGTCTTTGGTATGACTACGACCTGAGATTAAACCCCGGTCTCCCGAGCCATTGGCGAACGCTCTACCACTAAGCCAATGGGCCGGTCCTTTTTTTTATGTACGAGTTATTTTTATTAAGAATAGTTACTTGAAGCTATGATTGTTCAAAATTGGTCATTATCATTAATTCCTAAAACTTATTTACAGAACCGTACTTAGCGTAACGGTTATCATCGTTGGAGATTGAATCAGCGACCCGATTTCAAATCCTGGGTGAAACTGTTTGCGTTTCACTTGGCGCCATTACTTTTGGGAAAGGCATGAATCCATCGGTTTTCCTCCCAGCAATGGATAAATAGTTGTGCAAACTTGGTTCTTTAGCCTAAGTAAGGCAACCAGTCTGGAAGAAGGAAAACTTTGAATTCAAAGCAACTTCCCTCCACTTAAAAATGCACCTTGTGTCACACCCTGCCAATTGCAGAGAGATTGATTTAATATGTTTTTGAAACCATATAACTCTATGAAAAAAAGACTGACTTCGGCCCTAGATAATTCAGTATGAGATGAGATGCTGTAAAATCAATCAAGCAATTAACTATCATGCCAAAAAGAAGAGATATTTTGAAATAGGGAATATTATTATCCAATAATCGGTTGGCTACCAATATCTGATGTGTGTGTGAGGGATGGTGCTTGTTTCTACTCAATTAGCATACGTTGATGAAACTGACGATTTCCCCACCCCAACTCTGTACGTATTTCTGCACTTCTCCTTTCATGAAATACGCCAGTGATACCTATCCATTCCTTTTGCTTGTCCCCTTTTAAACTATTCAACCAACAATTCTTCTCCTATTAGGAGCTCTGACACCCCCAACTATTCAACTACTTATTTTCATCCTCATCACAAGCCAGCGTCACCTACCCCCTTTCAAGTCATCTCTTTATTTTTAATTGATTAGTCGCTCTTTGCACCTAACACACGAAAAAGCAAGCCTAAACTTGCTTCATACTATTCCCCTTTTTTATACTTCTTTCTGTCTGTCTTTCTTTCTTTCTTTCTTTCTATTCGTGCGCAGGTATGTTGTTTCGGTCGGCATGGAAATAGCAAACATCCTCTTTCTCTTAACAACCACCAACACAATCATCATCATCCACATCTGAGTAGTCGGGTGGGGGGTAAACTGCCAGTATCCATTGATGCAGTAGCGACGTAGTAACAATGGTGGCGATAGAAAGGCTGATTCTTTGTCGGGCCGGAAGTAAGCTTGCAAGCTGCAAAATGGAGGCTGAAGTATAAGGATGCGCAAGGGTTGGCTGTTTCCGGAGCGTTCCTATAAAGGATTCTAGAAAAGCCATATGCCATCAGCTATTGCCTTTTACCACTAACCACCTTGTTAACTGGTTTTATATTTTACGTTGGCAATTAACACTGCATTATCATAATAGATACAATTACGAGGGCTCGCAAAATGTGGATATGATGTTAAATGGACAGTATCATTTTATATGATTTTCTATTAAAATGTTAAAGATAAACATGTCTGTTAGTTTGAATAAGATTCGTAACAGTTACGAGCGCCAAATTCCATAATTACGTTCCTCTATTGACCGGCTCATTGGCCTAGTGGGTAGAGTGTTCGCTAATGGTTCAATCCCATGTCACGTCATACCAAAGACTTTAAAAATGGTACTTGATACCTTGAATGAGTGTTAAACTCAGCAATATAAGGTACGTATCAAGGGTAAAGTGGAGCAATCCAAGAAGAGGAGAAGCGCCCCCACCTACACCTCGGTGTAGTAGCTATTAAAAAGGGAGCCTTCTGGTCGCCCTCAACTACGGTTGCTAATTTACTCACTTATTTATTGTCTACAGTTAATCATTCATGAATAACACGCAACCGTGTATAATACGCACCTCAAACTTTGGGCTACAAAATTCTGAAAAAGAAAAAGATCTCTTGTGTATAATAGACATTTGCGTTTAAGAATTTTAACAGCTAAATTTAGATTGATCTAAACATTTGTTCAGCTATGATTTCCTTAAAAATGGCGTACTGGATATGACACTAAACGTCATATGATGGTGAAGCTCGACTTCTGGAAGTCTGGAGAGTGTGGAGTGTGGTTGGGTTTTATGGCATATCAACTATTGTAGGTTATCTATTATCAAATCCTCTTTATATGTGTGTGTGTGTGTGTGTGTGTGTGTGTGTGTGTGTGTGTGTGTGTGTGTGTGTGTATCATTCAGTCAAGTTAAACCAGAGTCTGGAATTATTCCGTCAGGACAAAAAATCATTCAACTATGAACATTTAAATTTTCCTGGTAAAGAGCTCGATGTAACTGAAATCACAGAGCAATAATCTCTTTAAGAAAAACAAAAACAAAACCCGGTCAAATTTATAATCTTAATGTGACCGTTTTTTTGTTTTTCTTAAAGAAATATATATATATATATATATATATATATATATATGATTTCTAAACCTTCTTAAATGAGATGAGTTCTTTTTTTGCACACTGTTAAACGGTTTCAAATATTGCTGTATCACAGTCACAATTTAGCATCAGTCATTTGTTTGTACACAGTTTGTTCTATTTAAACCATCTATAGGATCCTATCATGTGCTACCAATCCAGGTCAGAGTGGACCGAGGAGCAATGGCAATGAAGGAGTACTCCACATTCCCCAAATGTCAATGTCATATTCAGGACACATGTTAAGGGGGACTTACCTCACTGCAGAGATGTAGTCGGTGTATTCTACAGCCCCATCCGACAGGGCTTAAATGTGAGGCTCCAATATATGGTTCAAATATATTTGTTTGAAAATTAGCATAAGGGATACCTGAAACCATATGACTATGCACAAATTATTTGAATTAAGAATAATTACTTGACGCTATTGTTATATATTCTGGCCCATTATTGGAGTCCTATCAATATCGCAATCCATTGGCCTATTGGGTAGAGTGTTCACCAATGACCCGGGAGACCTGGGTTCAATCCCAGCTCAATTCATACCAAAGACTCCAAAAATGGCTCTTGATATCTCCTTGCTTAACACTCAGCATTATAAGGTATGCATCAGGAATAAAGTGGAGCAATCCAAAGAAAGGAGTAGCGCCCTTCCCTACTCCTCGGTGTAGTAGCTATTGAAAAGGAAACCTTCAGGTCGCCCTCGACTACGGTCGCCAACTTTACTTTACTTTTTATAATCATATATAATTATACAAAGGATCATAATTAGTTACTTGATGCAATTGCTTGAAATACTTAAATCTATATATATATATATATGAAAGTAAATATGGATAAAATCCGACAGTATGAAGGTAGCAGGAAAAAATATAATCCAAATAGGTGAATATATCATGATTTGGATTATATTTTTCCTGCTATCTTCATATATATATATATGATATAAAAATATAAAAATTGACTGTACTTGCCAAGGGGTTGATATATATATATATATATATATATATATATATATATATCAACTCCTCGGCACGTACAGTCAATTTTTTAAGCAGAGTTTTACAGGTTTGAATTCAGGGTTTCCCCTTCTAGATAGGTTGCCATACCAAGGTTAAAGAGTCCAAGCTACCCAACTATTTATCCATAGCTGGAGGGAGAATAGATGGAGGCATAACTTTCCCAAGGATATTAGCGTTTTTTGAAATGCAGACAGCCTCGTCCAGGATTTGAACTCGTGTTGCAGTACCCATTTCCTATGACAATAACCATTTAACAACGTGCATCTCCATGTTTGAAACCCTATGACTACGTGAAATGTATTAGTATTAGATAGGAATAGTAGAACTCATTCAACTGTACAAAAAAGACTTAGATAAGCCTACAATGGTTGAAATGTCGTAAAACCAACCAAACCAGACAAAACATATGTAAAGAGGCATAAGATTATAAGGAAGCGTTTGTGGTGTAATGGTTAAAATTTTACTGTCTGGAAATCTTAATTAAAATATCTAGCGACGGATTGTCTACGAAGTAGGGGAAAATTTTGTTCCTTATGTGGGAAGATCACTGATGTAAAGAAATAAACCTAGATACGCATTGTTTTATGAGTGTGTGTGTGTGTGTGTGTGTGTGTTGAATTTTGTTAGGGTTTTTTTTCTGTAAAAGGGCACAGGGGGAGGCAAAAGGCACAGTTGAGTGAGTTTTGATGACAGTAATAATTACTTGCAAAGAAATAGAATAGCAATTACATGTAAGCTGACATACACAGTAATAAATTTCGTGTATAAATACAGCTATTGATTACACGTTCAAATACGCAGTTATATACAAAAATAGCCGCTCATTTTCTCCCTTACTAGAAACACAGACACATACATGGGCAGAAAACCTTTAAATTTCTTCTTCAGGTAGGAATGGCGTAATGAAATAATAAATGGGTTGCTATAAAATTATTACTTTCTCACAGATGAACTGAATGAATCACACACACACACACACACACACACACACACACTGACAGAAAGAGACTGACAGACAGACATACACACACATACACACGTACACACACAAACATGCAAACAAGGAACTATCGGTTAAATAATACCATTGCAGTTCTTCTACAAGGATGGTTTAAGTATTAAATAATCTACAAATGTTGACATTCCATTAAAAAAAGTAACCAAAGCAAACCAAACCAAAACTAAACCAAACCAAAACCGAACCAAACCAAAACCAAACCTAACCACACATACACACACACACACACCACACACACACACACACACACACACACACACACACACACACACACACACACACACACACACACACAACGGGCAGAAATACTTTAAATTTCTTCTTGCGACAGGGCAGGCGTAATCAAATAACAAATGGGTTACCATAAAATTATTACTTTCTCTCCGATGAACTAAATGAATCTAACAGACTTTTCATCGTATATTGGTATTTTTAGATCTATGCCTTCATTTTATTTATTTTTTTTTTTTTGTGTTTTGTTTTGTTTATTTATTTTTTTTTTTTTTAATAAATTCGCTTCTCAATAACCTTTTATTCTGTCTCTCTTCTCATGCGTATATTGACCCATTTTTTTTCCCATCAGGTGAGGTTTGATTTTTATTTGAACAATACACATGGGAATGGATTGGAGAAAACTTTACAGCGGAAAGGGGAAGGTAAAAGAAAAATATATAAGTTATTTCTTACCAGTAAGGGCTTTGTTTTCTTACAATCCCTTCTGACATACAATTGCTTTCCAATCTTGGTCGAGCGAAAAAAAATCGATTTAATATTTCAGTTAATTCCCTTAATAAACCATGAGATAAGTGTTAAACGTATATAAACCTAAATAAACATACTAGCAACTTCTTTGGGTCGAAATAAATCCAAGAAACTTAAATCGAACGAAAACCGATACTTTCAACGTAGGGTAAGTGACAAAAACACTTAATTACACTTAAATATTAAAAAGCCGAATCAAAATTCTCATTATAACTTGTATACATATACCATTTGATTAATAATTACTTGCTAGGAAAAGACATAGAAATTACGTTTGACCTAACATACACAGTAATATATTTCGTATATAAATACAGCTATTGATTAAACGTTCATATATGCAGTTGTCTACAAAAATAGCCACTCATCTTCTCCCATAAAAAAGACACAAACATGGACAGAAATCCTTTAAATTTCTTTTTCAGGTAGGAATGGCTTTATTGAATAATAAATAGGTTGCCATAAAATTATTACTTTCTCACAGATGAACTAAATGAATCTGACACGCACACCCAACAATGAGTTATATAGTAATATTGATCTTCTACAAGAATGGATCTTGCAGTAAATAACCCACGAAGGTTGATATGCCATTAAATCAAAGAAATAAAACCACATTGCATGAACGAATCCAGAGATATTGAATAGTTATTTACGACGTTTAGTTATGGCTATAGAATGCATGTGAATATAAATAGGCAAAGAACGTGAGTCCTTGACTTCTAGGCATGAAATATATCTGGACGGTTTGAAATTGCCGTTAAAATCAGTCAATCAATCATGAGTACTTGTCGTTCTCTCTTCTCTTTCTCTTTCATTGTCTGGGGCAGTCGACTAGGGCTTTAGAATACACTGACTGCATCTCTGCACATAGGTAAGACTACCCCCTCAACAACGAGTGTCCTGAAATATGTCACTAAACAATCTGAGGGTGAGTTTCCAGTAATGCTGGAGGTTTGAGGAATGCGAAGTACCCAGGTCTACTCTCGCACATGATAGCACCTGATAAGGGTCCTATCTATGGGTTAAATAGAACTAGACCGAGTTTATTGTTTTTGTGCATTTAAACCGCGTATTTATGCTAAACTGAATTGTTTAATATAGAACTGTTTTGACATTTAAATCGCGTACTTATGCTAAAAATGAATTGCTCAAAGTAGAACTGCTTTGACATCTAAACTGTGTACTTATGATTAACTGAATTATATGAAATAAAACTGTTTTGACATTAAGTCTGTATATTGCCCAGTTGACTGGGGCTGCAAAATACACCGACTGCACCTCTGCAGAGTGGTAAGACGCTCCCACAACAAATGTTCTGATATGACATTAAACAATCTGATGGTGAGGTTCCAGTAACGCTGGAGCTTTGGGAAATCCGGAGCAACCCTTCATTGCCATCGCTCCCAGGCCCACTCTGGCCCAGAGTGGTCGCACCTGATGAGGGTCCTATCTATGGGTTAAATAGAACTAAACCATGGTTTCTGGAGTTTACTGGGGTTTCTTTTGCATTTAAACAGCGTATTTATGCTAAATTGAATTGCTCGAAATAGAACTGTTTTGACATGGAAACTGTATCTTTATCCAAAACTGAATTGTTTGAATGAGAACTGTTTGACTAAACTGAATAGCTTGAAATAGAAATGTTTTTAACAATTAAACTGAGTACTTACATTTAAACTGCGTACTTATGCTAAACTGAATTGTTTGAAATAGAACTGTTTTTGACATTGACACTGTACTTACGCTAAACTGAGCTGTTTAATATAGAACTATTTTGACATTTAACTGTGTGTGAACAAAACCTATACTTATACTAAACTGAATTGGCTGAATTAGAACTGTTTGAATAAACTGAATTGCTTGAAATAGAAATGTTTATGACAATTAAACTGTGTACTCATATTAAACTGAATTGTTTGAAATAGAACTGTTTATTTGTATAAAAATGGATTTGGCATTAGATAACCTACAAAGGTTGATATGCCATAAACCTAACCAAACAACCAACCAGAAGGATCGAACTAACAAACAATGGCCGACTAATCCAGGTTGCTAACCATTACACCACCTGATGTGGGGGTGTCCCCGTGGTGTAATGGTTAAAGCGCTGGACAGCAGAATTGTAGTAAGTGAGTTCAGACTCTAGTCGCGCTATTACGTTCACTTTCGGACAAATACCCTTGGGAAAGGTATGGACCCCCTTATCTTCCTATCTATGGATTAAATAGTACCACAATGATCCCAAAAGGATGGATTTGGCATTATGTCATCCGAGAGGGTTGATATACCATTAAATAACAAACAAACAAACACCACCTGAGATTCCTAAAGGGTATTAAATAACCATTAGATTTGAACCTTAAAATATTAATACATCAATGGTGTCCTTGGCGAAATGGCAATCGACGTAAGAAATGGAATAGGCAACCTAAGTTCAAATCCTGGATTTGGCTGATCGTGTTTCACTTCTCACTCTTGGGAAAGGCATGAATCTATCTCTTAACCTCAGTTATGAGTTAATAGTAGGGTAGACTGTTTTTTGTTTTTTTTTTTAGCCTCGATAAGGCGATCTGTCTTAAACTCTGAATTCTAACCAACTGTATTCTGCTTTAAAAAATTGACCTTGTGTCACATCCTGCACGTAGCGGAAGGGTTGCACATCAACAATTGCATGTTGAATGGCACGTAAACTGCGTACTAATGCAAAGCTGAATTGTTTGAAATAGAGCTGTTTTAACATTTAACTGTGTGTGGACAGAAATTATGCTTATACTAAACTGAATTGTTTGAATAAGAACTGTTTGACTTAATTGAATAACTTGAAATAGAGATTATTTTGACAATTAAACTGTGTACTGATGCTAAACTGAATTGTTTTAAATGGAACTGTTTTTGCATGCTAAACTGAATTGTTTGATTAAGAACTGACTAAACTGAATAGTTTGAAATTGAAATGTTTTTGACAATTAAACTGTGTACTGATGCTAAGCCGAATTGTTTGAAATAAAACTGTTTTTGTATGCTAAACTGAATTGTTTGAATTAGAACTGACTAAACTGAATAGCTTGAAATTGAAATGTTTTTGATAATTAAACTGTGTACAGATGCTGAAGTGAATTGTTTGAAATGGAACTGTTTTTGTATGCTAAACTGAATTGTTGATGTACATTAGGGAATTACATCATTACTTTTATATTTATATTTTTCATTTAGTTTCTTAAGAGTTTTTTGGTACATGGTTATAGGATATCAAATCTTTCTATCAGATAAAAATAATTTGCTAACATATCTATTTCACCCAAACATGGGACCCTAACGAGTACTACCACACGGAGTCAGAGTAACGGCAATGAAGAAGTACACCACACTCCCCGGGGCTCAAGCGCTGGAGTCCTATCAATGCCGTTTAGAGTTAAATCCGGGACACCCCCTTTTTGGTTGGTTGGCAGTTACCCCTCCGCGCGTTATGCAGTCAGCTTATTCGAGCCCCTGCGAACAGGGCAGAGTAAAAAATGATTCTCCCTTCACACGTACTCACACACATACACACCTCTGAGCTATGCCATTAAACAAAGAAACCAAACCAAACCAAATTATTTTCGAATATATCTATTTGAGAATGAATATATCTATTTGAGAATTTTAGATGGAACCCAACTACCACTCTGGATAAAAGTGGACCTTGGAGTAATGGCAATGAAAAGATACTTTACGCTTCCCAAAGATCCAAAACTGGAGCCTACAGTACCTGCAGCTCCCAACTGGTCACCCATGTAAGTACTAAACTGACTCATCGTTTGTGAACTCCCGTCATGGAATCGATGCTTTTAGTGTCACTTGACCGTAAATTTTAAACTTATTTATGTAAATCTATCTTGAATGTGTATTTTGATTTTTGTTTTAAATGAAAATAGGTATTTTAAAAAGTACTGAACAAACAGTTGCATCTTAGGTACATTGAAAATGCAGTTTTGTAAGCACAGACACACATGCACGCGTGTGTGTGCACGCACGCATGCGCATCACGCGTATCCCTCCAAAAAGAAGTAATAATTGGCGGACTGTCTTGACAATTTGTCTCAAAATGAATTAAGCAGAGGCTCAAAGAAAACTATATTCAACTTTTATTCTACTTTAAATTCAGTTTGCTATTGCTTCTCAGTTTCAACAAACAGTCGAATGCCAAACTGAGGCTTCTTTTTTAATTTAGTTTGTCCTGAAAAACACGTACATTGGGTCAATGGATCTTTTCGTTGTTTGTTTATCATTATGGCGGAGATAGCACAGTTTTCACTGTTCAAATAGAATAGGACGCCATATATGTCAGCAACGTTGCTTTTTTAACACTTGTAAATATATGAACTCAATCAGACCCACGGACGCACACGCACGAATTTATAAATTGAAGCTTTCAGTGATTTTAAAGAAAAGAGGAAAAAAAACTTAAGCCGTTCATTTGCACAGCCATTTTGGATAAACGCAAATGTTGTTAGTCCAAAAAAGATAATGTACATACAAACATAGACATACTCATATAAACGTACAAATATATATATATAAAAACGCATTAAAACAGACCCACAGATAAAAATATATACATGCACATATAGACATACAAAAAATAAACATAAAAACATAGACTTGCACTTATAGACATTAATATATAGACATGCACTTATAGACACACAGACATACGCATATAGACACAAAAACATTGACATATGCATATTGAAATGTATATATATATATATATATATATATAGATAGATAGATAGATATACGCATACATATATAGTCATACATATATAGACATATATAATCATACACGTATTGGTGTACCAACATAAACAAACAAATGTAACCATAAAAACAGAGATACACCTAAAGATATACACATAGACATACAGACATTCCCTGATAAATATACAGACAGACATACTTATGTACACCTACAAAAAGGGACATACGCATATAGACCTTCCAATATAGTCGTACACGTATAGACCTACAAACATAGACATATACATAGAGACATACACACATACACATACACATTTAGGCTCTTCTCGTTTTTTTAAGATTTGCGATTCCTTTCTCTTCCCTCCCTGCTTTTTTTTCGGTTGTATACATTCCCCGGCATTAAATGACTCTTTGTGGTTGAAATGCCGTAAAACAAAATAAAACAAAAAAAGAAAAACATTTACAGATGACTTTTCAAGCCTGCCAAATTGTGGCAAATTTTACCACAGACTGGGAATTGTCGCTTGATTTGGCTCACATGAACGCAACGATGCGGAGCAGAAAGTTGGAGATGTTGGTGCATATGGATTTTACGACCAGTAAAAGAGGTTGGTTGGTTGGGTTTTTATGACACATCAACCTTTGTAGGTTATTTAATGCCAAATCCATTTTTATACAAATAATCAATTTTATTTCAAACAATTCAGTTTAGTGTGAGTTCACAGTTTAATTGTCAAAAACATTTCTATTTCAAGCTATTCAGTTTAGTCAGTTCTTAATCAAACAGTTCAGTTTAGCATACAAAAACAGTTCCATTTAAAACAATTCAGTTTAGCATCAGTACACAGTTTAATTGTCAAAAACATTTCTATTTCAAGTTATTCAATTAAGTCAAACAGTTCTTATTCAAACGATTCAGTTTAGTATAAGCATAATTTCTGCCCACACACAATTAAATGTTAAAACAGCTCTATTTCAAACAATTCACCTTTGCATTAGTACGCAGTTTACATGCCAATATAGTTCTATTTCAAGCAGTTCAGTTTAGCATAAGTACGCAGTTTAAATTTCAAAGCTGTTCTATTTCAAGTAATTCAGTTCAGCATAAGTACGCAGTTCAGTTCCACTCACCCCTTAGATAGGACTCTATCTGGTGCAACCAATCCGTGCCAGGTTGACTTGAGAGCGATGGCAATAAGGGGGTGCTCCACATTCTTCAAAGCTCCAGTATTACTGGAGCCTCACCATCAGATTGTTTAGTGTCATATGTTGGATACTCATTGGGGGAGAGGTTTTACCCCTGTGCAAAGACGTTTGCGTCACTGACTGCTATCCAGTACCATTTTTCCCATTAGTCCATCGATATGCTGAATTGTCTTAGGCAAGTTTTTACAGAATCCTTAAATCGTTTTTTTTTTTTGTTTTGTTTTGATGCCTTTCTCTTCCCTATACATATTTCACCGTAAAATAGTTGCTTCAGCAGGTGACTGTCATACATTTGAACGACATGACGAGTCCAACGAAGGTAACTCTTCACAATCATCGATTCAATGCTCGGTAGCCAGGTCTCTCTTATACCCCTGTATCTGGGACATGAGATTGCCATCCAATACAAAATATTTGTCGCAGGCATCGTTGATGGAAGCGTTGGTGCTTATACAGCGTCCACGTTTCATTTGCATACAAGAGTGACATCAAAATACACGCTTTATAGACATACACATATACACCTATTAAATTGCTCAGTCGGCTGGGGCAGTAGAATACACCGACTGCTTTTCTGCAGAGAGGTGAGACCCTGCCATAACGAGCCACATAGATATGATATTAAGCAATCTGATGGCGAGATTCCAATAACGCTCGAGCTTTGGAGAATGCCAAGTACTCCTTCATTGCCATCGCTCCCTAGTCCACTCTGGCCTGAAGTGGTAACACCTGATAGAGTCCTATATATGGGTCCAATAGAACTGTTTGACATTTAAACTGTGTATTAGCTGTCTAAATTTCTGAGACGAAGCATGATGATTTTTATCATTGATGGTTTTTGGACTATTGTCTTCATCTTTATTGTTATTACCACAACGTTTCGGCCGATATGTCCTCCGGCCTTCTTCAGGTGTTTGTCGAACTCGGGAACCTTCACGGAACTTCGAACTACGCCCTTTATTGAATCCACGGGGGTCGCCGGTTCTGATTCCGTTGGCCATAACCAGGTACTAGTGTCAAGTATTCCTGTATTGTTACTCGCCTGCAGTCAGGATTGAACCAGCAACCTCCAGATGATTATCTCCTTAGAGGCTTAGGAATGTTATAACCGTTACGCTATGTGTCCTGCTGGAGGACATATCGGCCGAAACGTTGTGGAAATGACAATAAAGATTATGACAATAGTCCAAAAACCCTTAATGTTAAACTGTGTACTTTGACATTTAAACTGAGAGCAAACAATGGACTTATGATAGGAAGTTTCAATCTGTTTTAGAAATTAACAGTAATCACCTATCATATTTAGGGGAAATTGCCCTTGATATCTAGTTTCCATCACTGAAATATTTTGGTGAAATCTTTTTCCATGTGCATCATTTATCTCACCCAAACTTGATGGAAAAAAATCGATCAGATAATGCAATGCCATTCCGTTCCTTGTTGCGTAGTTAGTTTGTTAGTTATTAAATTAGCATTGTTTTCTATTCAATAAGACCCAAGAAAAATCTGTACGATGAATATAAACGAATCTCAAGTCGCTAGTTCCAAATGGATTCAGTTTAGCAATGAACTTAGTGTCAGGTTCAATGAAAGTGCTTTTTTTTTCAGTTTTGTATCACTTTTCAATGAACCAATTTTTAAAAATGTTTTACAGTTAGAATATATAACAATCGTATATCATTGATTTTACGAAGTTGTTTATGCGAGTTTGATGTAAAGAAAAGAAAAGAGGAACGCAGGTGGGTCTGTCAGTGATATATGATATATAGTTTATAAAATCCTGATGTGCTAGAATAATTCTAAGCACGAATTTGGAATCAACTTGTTCGATTTAGTCTAAAATTCACCTCTGTAGAAAAATCTTTGTTGATCAGTAAATGGAACAAACTAGATAATATATGTATATTTATATATCAATATTACATATATGTAATATTAACCAGGTATGGGTAAAATAGTTAGGTAGGTTGGGCTCTCTAACTTTGGTGAGCCGATTGGTCTAGGATAAGGAAAAGCTCTGAATTCAAAATATGAAGAGCATTGATCGGGAGAATCTACATTGGTGTAACATTCTTCTGTTATCAGCTTATCCAAGAACTATGACTGGTTATACACAAGCTTTTACCACTATAAATAAATCACCTGTTGAGGTAGTTTAACAGTTCATATTTTAACCAAACTGTTGGTCACGTCGAAATCTACTGGAGAGTTAATCATTACAAGCATGTCAGGACAGAGAATATGATATAATCATCCTAGATATGATATAATCCTCTATTCTATGTCCCTTTGAGATAAATAATAAGTGGCATACTAATAAAAGCAAAAATCACACTTAAATGAATTTCGGGGTAGAGACCCAAATTGCCGGTGGGTGAAGATTCAGGGTGATGGGTGCATTGTGCCGGGGAGAATTAAACGTCACACAGTTGAGACTTCCACTCAGATGCTTGAGACTGCTCGATGAAATAAACGAAAAGATTATCAGGATACGTTGACGTTCGGTTAAGAGACAATCAACGACCATCTCAAGGAAGGGTCATTTGCTCTTTCTATAGTGGTGTGACTGTCAGTGTTAGATCAAAAAGATTTTATTAGTTGTTTCCTTCTATTCTCAAATCTTTGTGGAGATAGCATGATTTTAGTTGGAGTCCTTTTTCTTCAACGTGGTTAGAGATTCAGCTCCCTGCCCACACCCCACTCGGTGCCGCCTTGCACGAGCTGACTTTACATTCACACGTGACATTCTTGCTGACACTTTGTATTCAGTTATCTTCTACATATAGTGCCTTTTCCTTGAACCGTCCCTTGCAATCAGAATACGTTTTTAATTTCCTAACGTCAACAAATCTACAACGATTGACTATGGAGACAGCAAATGGAATGACTAACCTAACCTCTTAACGATATACATATATATATATATATATGCTTTATGCATATTTATGAATATACCAGTGGGAAACCTTGAATATAGATGAGGAATTTCTATAATAAATAAGCCACAATCATCAGACAGAAGTTAAAAGAAAGAAAATCCTTCTCCTGTTTGATGATTTCGGCATTTTTCACCTCATTAAACGATAAGAACATAATTCTTTTAAGTTTTAATATTTACTTGCAAAACAGGATTTCTAACAAGCAATGGCTTTGTCAATACTACCATATGGATGCACTACATGGACGCTAACAAAACACAGAGAGAAAACGCCGGATGGGAACGTGCTGTCTTGAACAAAGCCTGCAAGCAACTCTCCTCAAAACAGCAGTCGTACGGCCACCTACCTCCTATCTCGCGAAACACCCAAGTAAGACTAACAGGAAATGCGAGGCACTACTATAGAGATAAGAACGCAATTTTATATGGACTGGTACACATAGACGCGCCAGTGTTAACCAGCCAGTAAAGAC
This sequence comes from Sepioteuthis lessoniana, assembly GCA_963585895.1. Taxonomy (NCBI): domain Eukaryota; kingdom Metazoa; phylum Mollusca; class Cephalopoda; order Myopsida; family Loliginidae; genus Sepioteuthis; species Sepioteuthis lessoniana. The sequence goes on along the minus strand of OY757913.1, from coordinate 83,790,876 downwards.
ATGCATACATCAGCTCTGTGCGTATACTAGATGCAGCCTAGAAGACTTTCCAGGAGCAATGGATTTATTGACTGCTCACGAGAGGGATAGTGTTGTCAGCATGAGATAGATAGATAGATAGATAGATAGATAGATAGATAGATAGATAGATAGATCTCATCGCACATCAGAATACATCAACTGCATCTCTGCTACGAGTCTCATGGATATGATATTAAACAATCTGATGGTGAGGCTCCAGTAACGCTGGAGCTTTGGGGAATGCGAAGTACCCCTTCATTGCCACCACTCCCAAGTCCACTTTGGCCTGAAGTAGTAGCATCTGATACGGTCCTATCTATGGGTCAAATAGAACTATTTGACATTTAAACTGTATACTTTGACATTTAAACTGAGTGCAAACAAATGACTTACGATAAATTGTATTGTTAGAAATAGAACTGTTTGATGATTTAACTGTATGTAAACAAATGAATGATGTTTAATAGAATTGTTAGTTATACACAGCAATACTTAGAACCATTTAACTTTGACTTATGCTAAATTGAATTGTTTGATATAGAACTGTTTGATCATTTAACTGTGTATCTATCTGTAAGCTGATTTGGTTGTAAGAGCACTGCTCTTATAGGGTGTCTTGAGCAGGAATAACTTGGCGTAGCCCATCTTTCTCCAGGGTAACAACTGGTTGGAATTCAGTTTTCTTCCTAACAGTTAAGGATGTGAACAAATAGACTGTTTACGCAAATGATTTGTCGAAATGAAGAATTGTGAATAAGTAATCTCTCTCTTGGGAGGAAGTGATAACAGAAAAATGGTGTACTCGTATGCCACAGGTTCTTCGAAGAACACTCTTTAAGTTTTGCATTCTTGAGGTTTTCCTTTTCCTAGATTAATTGCCATACCAAAGGAAAAAAGTTTGCCCTACTATTTACCAATAGCTGGAGGGAGAATAATTGGATTCATACCTTTTCAAAGAGTTTTTGCGTTATGTGAAAATACAGCCTCGTCCAGGATTTGAACTAGGAGAGGCTGAGTCGGTATGTATCCGACTTCCTACAAAACCATAATGCAATACAAGGCCAATTTTATGGTAGGAACCACACAAGACTCGAGACATGCACAGAAGGTCCAAAATAATTCTTGGCCCCGTCGCCATTCCTCATGTCGAGTAATCAACTCAACCTTGCAAAGCAAGGTATCCGAGCTACTCCCTACAACCAAAACCATTACACCATGAGCTCCTCCTGACTGGGTACGTATATGAACGCAAATCCTATAGAAAAAAAGCAAATACATACTGTTAAGTTGACACCTGTAGATGTGTTTGCAGAGGTATGTATTCGTAGATGTGTATATGTGAGTATGTAGGATATGGTATAATGTAACGAACTGAGCATATTTGTCGGCAAATATCTACACTTACTAGCGTACACATATCTGTAATGTTTGCAAGAGTAAGTTGTACTCGTTATGCTTGTTTGTACACCTATATGTACACCTATACGTACGCACGTGTCAGTATGTAAGTGCGTTTGCGAAAGCACTTTTGTGTGTGTATGTATATGTGTGTGTGTGTGTGTGTGTGTGTGTGAGTGTGAGCGCGTGTGTGTGTGTATGTGTGTGTGTGAATGTACTTATTTAATGGGAAATAGGCCAAATTGACTTGATGCTACCCAGACGAGCAAACAATACCACTCCTATGAGAAGAAAAAGGTAACCGTCTGACAGGTCCTCAAAGTCATACACTTCACTCAGTAATTTTGCTTTTGAATGAACAGAAAAAACAGATTTTTATTGATCCACCTCCTTTCATATTGATTTATCGATCTTGTAACTCAGAATTTTATTCGACTAACAACTTAAAACCTAGCATACCTTAATCCACATAATTTATTCTTTTATGATTAATCCATGAACATATTTTATACTCAGCATAACTTAATCCACAATAATTTATACTTTTATACTTCATACTTTAAATTTTCACTATTATATACATGTATGACATAAGTTTATAAACCCCGTGGGAGGTACTATTTACCAACCCCTCCGCTCGGGCAGGATATGACACAAGGTCAATTTTTTAGCGGAGTTTAACAGGTTTGAATTCAGAGTTTTCCTTCTCCTAGACTAGTTGCCGCACCAAGGCTGAAGAACCTAGTCCGTCCTACTATTTACCCATAGCTGGAGGGAGAATAAGGGGGTTCATACCTTTCCCAAGGGTATTTGCCCGAAAGTGAACGTAATAGCGCGACTGGAGTACGAACTCGCGTACTACGATTCCGCAGTGCATCGCTTTAACCATTACACCACGAGGACACCCCGTGGGAGGTGACAAACACAGAAGACCGAAGAAAACAGCAGCCGTAACTTAGATAAAATTGAACACTCAGTTTGCAGTTTCAGGCTTCTATGATGAATAGCCGTTCAGCTACTTAAAGCCTCCACATGTAAAAGATACTAACACATAGGTCTATTTTTTACTGAAAGAAATCACTTAATGCTTCTAAATTGTTGTATTTAAATGTAGTTGCTAAAAGGGGTTATGGAGAATTGTGTTCAAAAGCAATATCTCATTTTGAATCTGTCCATGTTTTCTACCAAAATTTTCATCTTTTATAAATAACTTAATTGCGTAATATATATATATATATATATGTATATATATATATATATATATATATATATTGGATTGAATAAATTGTACTAAAAACGTTTTGAAAGGAGTTCATGTTGGTGTCTGTTTTCGGACTAATACCCTTTTGAATATGTATATATATATATACACGAAGATGTAAGCCGCACCCGGAAAGAAGAGCTATGGTAGATTTTTGGTTTCGGTCCTGTTTCTTTATTTAATGGGTTAGTTAGATGCGATTAAGTTATATATATATATATATAAAATGTAAAAAATAATATAAAAAAACAGGATGAAAAGTCAAGATTCAAAGATTACCATTTTCGATCCTCGGAGGAGCTTGTATTCTACAAGCCTGAATTCTAGCTCGCTTGAAAATCGAAATTATCAAACTCGCGCGTTCTTCTGGTTTGTATCTTACTTTTTACGTTTTACGTTTTAGATATACTGAGATATTGTTTTGCATTTTATATATATATATACCCTAGTTATATTGTGATATTGTTTTGCTTTTTCGTGCATTTGAACCGCAAAGACTTTAACAGATTAAAAGAATTTCAGCGTTCAATTTTAACCATAACCTCGTACATATATATATATATATATGGACGGGTTTCGATCCCGGCTTCGAGCGTCCTGCGTGTCTAGCCACACTGAAGAGTTCTGATAGAACGAAACAGTCTGTCTGTGGTTGACAATATATATATATATATATATATATATATATATATATATATATATATATCATCTTAATGTCGTGCCGCTAGCATGGATATCCCTGACCCTCTCTCGCCACTTTTCCCTATCGTTCATCGCCTCAGGCAGGTCTTCAGGGCTACATCCTATATCCTCACATAGCTGCTGAATATATGTTCGTGCTGGTCATCCTGCTTTTGCCCGGCCATATGTGGGGGTCCATAGGGGTACATACCCTAGTTATATTGTGATATTGTTTTGCATTTTCGTGCATTGAGAACCGCAAAGACTTTTACAGATTAAAAGAATTTCAGCGTTCAATTTTAATTATAACCTCTTATATATATATATATATATATATATACCCTAGTTAACAAAACTTATATATATATATATATATATATATATATATATATATATATATATATATATATATATATATAAGAATATGAAACTTTAAGTCACAAACTTTAAGAGTTCATAATTGGGATATGTTAAGTTGTAGACCTGTTCTGCCACAGTAAAAAGCACATTTTATGTATTTTTTTTTTTTTTTTGCATAGTGTATATATATACATATATATACAGAGGGAGAGGGGGAGTTATTCGTGGCGTAACGGTTATCTTCCGAAAAAATTGACTCGGTGACTCCAAGTTCTAATTTTGGATGAGTCCGTTGACCTTGGGGAACGTATGAATTCATCTATAGTAGAGTAGACTGTGCTCCTTTACCTTGGTGCGGCAACCAGTCTAGGAGAAGGAAAAAGGTATTCAAAACCAGTTGTACTCTGCTTAAAAGTTGTCCTTATGTCATATCTTACTCATGGCGCGTAGGCGTTGGGTAAATATATCATTTATCTATATATATATATATATATATGTGTGTGTGTGTGTGTGTGTGTGTGTGTGTGTGTGTGTGTGTGTGTGTGTGTGTGTGTGTTTATGTGTGTGTGGAGAGAGAGGGGGTGCAGAGAGAGAACGAATGTGCTTATACGTTCATCAATACTTGCATGAGGAAATGAATGTTTGTTTCTTAACAATGTATATTCCCTCGATTTATTAACGTATGATATGTATAAATAACAAATTCTATCCAATTTTATTCGCTAGAAACGAAACAAAACCGGACATTGGCCTAGGGGTTAGAGTGTTTGCCAATGGCCCGGGAGACCTGGGTTCAATCCCAGGTCGAGTCATTCCAAAGACTCAAAAAATGGTACTTGATGCCTCCTTGCTTAACACTCAGCATTATAAGGTACGGATCAAGGGTAAAGTAGAGCAATCCAGGGAAGGAGTAGCGCCCTCCCCAACACATTTGTGTAGTAGCTATCGAAAAGGGAGCCTTCGGGTTACCCTCGACTATGGTCGCCAACTTTACTTTACTTATCAATTAGTTTTATTTATTATTCAACTATGGCATGACACTTGAAAGTAAGACACATCTTTAATGTTTACATTAATGTTTTAGCGTCCGTGGTGTAAATGGAGGTATCCGTAGTGTAGTGGTTACCGTCGAAGGAAATGGACACGGTGACACGAGTTCAAATCCTGCTCGTAGTGGATTGCATTTTACATAGCACTAATTCTCTTGGGCAAGGTATGAATCCAATTATTCTCCCTCCAGCTATGGATAAAATGTAGGGCAGACTGGGTTCTTTAGCTTTGGTTAGGCAACCTGTCAAAGAGGCGGAAAACACTGAGTTCAAACCTATTAAACTGCGCTTAAAAATTGGCCGTTTGTCGCATCCAACCCGTGCACGTGCAGATGGCTTGGTAAATACATTAATTTTTTTTAACCAAAACTTTTATCTATAATCTAAGTCCTTTATATAGCACAGAAAGTAAAGTTAGTAAACTTAGCAACCGTAGTCAAGGGCGACCCGAAGGTTCCCTTTTCAATAGCTACTACACTGAGGTGTAGGGGAGGGCTCTACTCTTATCCCTGGATTGCTTCACTTTGCCCTTGATACGTACCTTATAATGCTGAGTGTTAATCAAGAAGGTATCAAGTACTATTTCTTGAGTTTTTACAATGACGACCTGGAATTGAATCTCGGTCTCCCAGGCCATTAGCGAAAAATCAAAATACGCTTCATTCAAATGTAAGTATTCACCCAACCCCTTCGCCACGAATAGGGTCAGCATTTCTTAATCAGAGTACAGCAAATTTTGAATATAGAGTTTTTCTTCTCCGAGAGTGGTTGCCTCATCAAGGCAAAGAACCCAGTTTGCTCGACTATCTTCCCATAGCTCTGGAGAGAATAAACAGATTCATGCTTTTCTGAAAGGCATGAGAGCAAACAACCTTGTCCAGGATTTGAACTTGGGTCACTGATTCTGTTTCCTACAAGAAGAACTGTTACACTTTGCATTGAAATGTATACAAAGGTCAACATAGGTGCACTAGTTGTGGTTCCCTTTCTGACTGAGTCATTTAATCATTTAATTTCGCAGACCCAAGTTTAAATATTCATATGCTTCCATAAGTGTATACTTATAAATGAGTTTATGATTGAAAGACCTTGCAATATAAATGATACACTTCAATGTGCATATAAAATCATTGAATTTTCTTTTGTTTTATCTTTTATTTTTTATTCTCTCTCTCTCTCTTCCTCTGTGCGCGCGCGTGTGTGTTAAATAGTCTACAGCCTGTGGTTTCGATTAAACTTCAGAACTAATAGGCAAAGTATGCACAGGTCACGTGATGTCGTTCAACGCTTGATCCGATATAGGTGACTTGATTATAATAGCCATATATTGACCGTTAAAAAATCATTGTTAGGAATGGGCCAGTGTATAAACATCTACTGCGTTTATATTCAGAATAAAACACTGCTACTCAACAGACTAAAGAAAATACTTGAAAATTCAACAAAACATTTCATTCAAAGACAGTAAAAGGTCTCTCTCTCTCTCTCTTACACATATACACATACACACTCATATACTTTCTTCTATTGAGAATACAAAGATTCGTTTTAATTCTTTAACCTCATTGTGTCGCCATCTTAATTCCGAGTGCATATATATATAGTTATGCAGCAATCGTTCATTTAAGCATGTTTCATTAAATAGTAAAGATGCATTTTGTCTATATAATTCAATTAACATCCTTTCGAGTTTCCTGATAAGTGTTTTGGTTTCAGATTGGAATTGGTGGATGAATTATATATATCTATACTGAAATATGCATATATTTATGTATATATATATGTATTATTATGAACATATATATATATATAAAATTTACATACATGTATATATATATATATATATATATATATATATAGGTGTGTGTATATATATACGTGTATATATATATATATATATATATATATATATATATATATATAAATAAGTATATGTATATAAAAATGTATATATACATGAATGTACATATGCGTATATATATGTATAAGCATATGTATGTATATATAAACATATAAAAGTACGTGTTCATAAAAACATATTTATATACATGTATGTTTATATGTGTATATACGTATTTACACACACACATAAATATATATATATATATATATGCTAATTTATTCACACACACACACACACACACATATATATATATATGTATATTTCGATGATTAAAATAGATAATATAATGACCGATTATTAAAATCGCTTTAAAGAATTTTTAATCAAACTTCTAAAAACGTTTTATACCACGACTTGAATCAATCTTCAGTAATTATTTTTCGATGATTCATAAGCATAGAATATGATTACCCTCTACCCTTATTTTCTTGTGTGCTTTCTTATTTAATGGCATATCAACTTTGTCGGGTTATTTCAAACCAAGGACATCTATCTAGAAGAACGCTAGTAGTACTATTTAACCCATAACTGGGAGGATGAGGGGGTTCATACATTTCTCAAGGGTATTTGTCCGAAAGTGAACGGAACAGTGCGACGGGAGTTCGAACCCGATAACTATGATTCCGCTCTAGTCTTAAGGAGGAGGCAATATATATATATATATATATATATATATATATATATATATATATATATATATATATATATATATATATATTACTTTCAGGCTATTCAATTTTTAATTGTCCTTCACTAGTTTCGACCTTAGGTCTTCGTCAGGAAAAAAAGATTTTGTGGAAAAGAGAAGCTTTTTTATAAAGTTTTACAGATTAAGAAATTTTAAATGAGTCGATATGCTATTTGAAAAACGATGTAAAATATACAGTTGGCGTAGCTTATACATTGGTATATATATATATATATATATATATATATATATATATATATATATATATATATATACCATGATTATATTTAATATGTAATGTTATGTACAGAGAGTATTGTC
>OY757913.1:83760694-83778194 GCA_963585895.1 Sepioteuthis lessoniana | reverse complement strand
TATAGATGATTTCTCAGTGAATAGTTTGTTAACTTCATTCTAAACAAGTAAAGGTTCATTTGTTTGCACACACTTGAATGGTTCACAGTGTTGTTATTAACACAAGATAGAGACGAAACCATCAACCACATAATAAGCGAATGCAGCAAATTAGCACAAAAGGGGCATAAGACTTGACACGACTGGGTGGACAAGCTGATTCTCGACGAACTGTGCAAGAATTTTAAATTTGACAATACGAATAAATGCACAACCCAGCAGCTGCCGTAGAGAATGCCACACATAAACTCCTTTGGGACTTTGATATACAAACGGATCACCTAATCTCAACCAGACCTTAAAATATTCAACAAAAAAAAGAGAATTTGCAAAATTGTTGACTTTGCTATTACGGCTGACCACAGAATAAAACTGAGAGAACGTGAAAAGAAGGATAAGTACCTCGACCTTGCTAGGGAATTGAAAAAACTATGGAACATAAAGGTGACAATTATACCAATTGTGATTGATGCTTTTTGTACAGTAACTAAAGGATTATGAAAGGGACTTGAGGACTTTGAGGTTGGAGGACAAATGGGGACCATCCAAACTACAGCACTATTGAGAACGGCCAGAATACTGAGAAGAGTCCTGGAGGCTTGAGGAGACTTGCAGTCAATCAGGCTCCAGTGAAAGACCATCAGCAAAAGCTGATGTGAAAAACTCTCAATGAATAAATAATCACGAGTAAAAGATTTTAAAATATAAAGCGCAATTTTTTTCCAAACGGTGGTCGGGTTAATTCTACTATATGGATGCACCATATGGATGCTAACAAAGCGTATAGAGAAAAAGCTAAATGTGAATCGCACTACTAGCTATACTGAACAAATCCTGAAAGCAACATCCCACAAAAAGCCATCCAAGAAACCATCCAATTAAGACAAACAAGACGTGCAGGAGACTGCTGGAGAAGTAAGAACGAACACATAAGTGATGTTATCCTACGGACCCCTTCACGCGGACGTGCAAGTGTTGGCCGATTGACAAGAATTTACCAACAACAGCTCTGTAAGGACACAGGACGAAGTCAAGAAGACCTGCCTGGAGCGATGAATGATAAAGATGAATAGCGAGAGAGAGAGAGACAGGAAAATCCGTGCTCGCAGCACGACATGATGATGATTTGATCTGATGATGATTTGATGTGAGAGTCGATAAACCTAGCCCCTGAGACTCGAGGAATGTCAGTCTTGGCCGCGTGACGTGAATGCTAGTTCTCCCCGGCACCCGCGCCAAGCAGCCTTGACCGTCTACCGCATCCAGAGACGTGATACATCCGACCAGATCCGTGTTCGCTAATACCAAGGCCGGTTGAAGTGTGCCCCATCGACTAAATTGGTACAATCGGCATTGCTACCAACTCCCCTGAGTGGATTTCAGTCAAATGTCATATCTTCATTAGAAGAGTCCATTGTGTATCGAGAATAGGGATGATACCACAACTGCAACTCCTCTTAAAATCAACAGGACATGATGATGATTTGATCTGATGATGATTTGATGTGAGAGTCGATAAACCTAGCCCCTGAGACTCGAGGAATGTCAGTCTTGGCCGCGTGACGTGAATGCTAGTTCTCCCCGGCACCCGCGCCAAGCAGCCTTGACCGTCTACCGCATCCAGAGACGTGATACATCCGACCAGATCCGTGTTCGCTAATACCAAGGCCGGTTGAAGTGTGCCCCATCGACTAAATTGGTACAATCGGCATTGCTACCAACTCCCCTGAGTGGATTTCAGTCAAATGTCATATCTTCATTAGAAGAGTCCATTGTGTATCGAGAATAGGGATGATACCACAACTGCAACTCCTCTTAAAATCAACAGGATTTTGTCGTTTCCTGACTTGCTGTAGGGAATTTTATCTTTCTTTGTCTCTTTTGGGGATTAATATTAAAAATGCTAGTGTTTATTAAACTGGATTTTTTTTTTTGGTTATTTGTTGTTTTTTCTTTTTCTTTCACCCAGTAAATAATAAATAGATAAAAGTGCCCATTACACAAAAATTTTACAAATGTACCGAAAGAGCAAATCAATTTAGTAAAAAATCAAGATTGATATTACTAACTCATGATTCTGATTGGTTTGGTTTGGTTTCTTTGTTTAATGGCATATCAACCTTTAGTAGGTTATTTAATGCCAAAGCTAGAAGAATAGTAGTGGTACTATATAACCCATAGCTGGGAGGATAAGGGGGTTCATACCTTTTCCAAGGGTATTTGTCCGAAAGTGAACGTAATAGCGCGACTGGAGTACGAACTCGCTTACTACGATTCCGCAGGCCATCGCTTTAACCATTACACCAACAATGTACTACTGGAGCCTGATTGGAGACGGACTTGTAACGGTTATCGTGTAAAAAATTGTGGAGGTGCACGTGGAGTAATGGTTATCGTCGTAGGCGACACGAGTTCAAATCCTGGACGAGACTGATTGCATTTCACATAGCACTAATACCCTTGGGAAAGGTATGAATCCAATTATTCTCCTTCTAGCTATGGGTAAATAGTAGGACAGACTAGGTTCTTCAGCCTTGTTGAGGCAACTAGTCTAGGAGAAGGAAAACTCTGAATTCAAACCTGTAAAACTCCGCTTAAAAATTGACCTTGTGTCATATCCTGCCCGAGCGGAGGGGTTGGTAAATAGGATTACATACAGGGCTCGTCAGAATGATATATCGAATTTAAGATTTCGACCGTGCGGGCTCTAGTTGCTGTGACCAGTTGGATGATATATCTTGAGCAATAGCTGCCATGTTATTTGAATTTATCTCATGGCGTGGAATGGTGAAACTTATGTGTTTGTGATTGGAACTCATCTCACTACATGGTGACATCCCGTGTGTGGCTCGCTCGACAGATTTATCCCCTCATAATCACTTCCTCTGGGAAGACCTGAAGACTCAAGTCTTTAAATTTGGCTGCAGAAAACGGAGGAACACAGAGAGATTTTATATGTCATTAATTCGCAGCAAAAATTGATTTCTAACTCAGACTAAGGCTTTAGTAGTGTCTATTTACCCATCTCCTTTATGATGAGCAGGATGTTACACATGGTCAAAGTTTTAGTGGAGTACAGATGGTTTAAATTCAAAGTGTTCTACTTTTAGGGAATTACAAAGCATTCTGTGTTATGAATTATTCTCAGTGAAATATACAAGTAGACATAATGTATTAATTTATCATTCTCATATTAACTTTGTTCGCATTGTAAATGACATAATTACTTGCATATAGTTCAGCATTTCTACTTGTGTACAGGCTTGAGATGGTAGCATCAGTAGTTTTATTGTATTGAGAACACAGAAGCATTGATCTATTGAAATCCTTTCAAATCATTCAAATGAACAAGAAAGCAAAGAGAAAATAAAATGGAAGGAAAGAGAAAATGAAAAAGAACAGTGATTGAACAAGTTATAGTGAGAGAGAGAGAGAGAGAGAGAGAGAGAGAGTAAGTAAAAGAGGAAGAGAGAGTAAGTAAAAAAAGGCAAAAAAGGGGTTGAGAGTAAAAGAGCGAGAGTTAAAGAGAAAGAGAGAGAGGAGGAGAGTAAGTAAAAGAGCAAGAAAGAGGAAAAGAGGAAAAGAAGAGAAAGTAAATGAGCATTAAATAAAAAGAGAGTAAAAGAGCAAGAGAGAGGAAGAGAGTTAGTAAAAGAGATAGAGAAAGAGATTGAGAAAGAGAGAGATATTATGTATTTACCCAAACCCTCCACCATGGGTAGGAAGTGACACAAGATCAAATTTAAAGCAGAGTACAACTGGTTTGAATTCTGTGTTTTCCTTCTCCTAGACTGGTTGCCTAACCTAAGCTAAAGAACAGGGTAAGGAGAGCAAATGGATTCCTTCTCAAGAGAATTAGCGCAAAGTGCATCTAAGGATGAAAGAGATATTTTTTTTAAATTATTCGTATTTGATAGGACCGTAAGCAAGAAAAAATTCTTAAGAAACAAATACACAAAAAATGTACAATAAACGCGATTCTCTAACCTCTAAGCTTTATCTAGGATTTAAATTTGGGTCGAGGATTCAATTTTTTACACGATCCTATTTACCAACCCCTCCGCTCGGGCAGGATATGACACAAGGTCAAATTTTAAGCGGAGTTTAATAGGTTTGAATTCAGAGTTTTCCTTCCCCTAGACTAGTTGCCTCACCAAGGCTGAAGAACCTAGTCTGTCCTACTATTTACCCAGAGCTGGAGGGAGAATAATTGGATTCATACCTTTCCCAAGGGTATTAGTGCTATGGGAAATGCAATCAGTCTCGTCCAGGATTTGAACTCGTGTCGCCGTGTCCAATTCCTACGACGATAACCATTACTCCACGTGCACAATTTTTTACACGATAACCGTTACAAGTCCGTCTCCAATCAGGCTCCAGTAGTACATTGTTTGTGAGAACAAATTGGCGACAATGACTAAAAGAAAATGGTCAAAATTATATTTTGAAATTGGATCTGTGCTCCCTTTTATTTTATTAAGGGAGATGTCCCCATAGAGTAATGGCTAAAGTGCTGGACTACGTGTTCGAGCTCCAGTCGCAATAATACATTCACTTTCAGACTAAAGGCATAAACCCGCTAATCCCTCCAGCTATGTATCACTGTCGTTCTTCTTACTGGGATGACTTTGATATTAAATTACCCACAATGATTGATATGCCAGTAAACAAAGAAACAAACCCAAACCTCTTTATTTATTTACGTTCCAAACTCGAAAGATCTTCTACTGGATTCTGTATATATGTTATTACTACAAAACAATGTGACAATCATTTCCACCTTTTAAAAATATCAACAAAAATACTAGGGTCCGTAAAGTTTTACAATATTTTCTTAACGTAAGGCTCGATTCGGCAGCTCTAATTGCGTTTTCCAAGACTGTGAAGATGACGAACCACATTAGACTGTGAGATGCCGACCTCGTAGGATACGTTTGTCAAGACCGTGAAGATGACGAACCACATTAGGCTGTGAGATGACGACCAAATCTAGATGCGTTTGTCAAGATCGTGAAGATGACGAACCACATTAGACTGGAAGATGACGAACTCGTCTGAATGCATTTTTCAAGATCGTGAAGATGACGAACCACATTAGACTGGGAGATGACGACCTCGTCTGGATGCATTTGTCAAGATTCTGAAGATAACGAACCACATTAGACTGTGAGATGACGACCGCGTCTGGATGCATTTGTCAAGACCGTGAAGATGACGAACCACATTAGACTGGGAGATGTCAAGCTTGTTACCGGGTGTCTCTCACCAGATTTGCCTCTACAGCTTGTAGCACGACCTCGAATTCGAAGGTTTTATGCCTACATGACCTTACCAGTTCGTCGAACTTCTCGCAACAATTTCGCGCCAAAACGTTTTTAGTTATAGCGTTATGGCTGTGTTCGAACACCTAAAGCATAAGTTCTCGAAATAGACTACGTTGCACGTTTATCTATCCAGCTTTCAAATCACGCACAGAGTAAAGCAATGTACGATCTGCCAATGTATTAATTACCAATATACAACCAGCTACAGTTGATGCCTACCACGGCTTGAACTGCTTCATTCACGTCATATACGCAAACTAACATGTATCAAATCACTGGAAAACGTTTGACTCACCCTTGTATATTGGTATATTTAATTAGCCCGATTCAAAGTCAATGTAAAATAAAAGACAGTATGGTTTCGATGATTCAAAACTGATTACGTTATTTAGTGTCTCGCACACAACTCACGAGAATTTGCGTTAGGGATAGTAATAAGAGTCCTTTATGTCTGGTTTGATGTTTTATGTATAAGGCTATATTGTTTGCTGGTCGGCTGGGATTTTCTCATCAACCTACCAACACTTTCTCATGATATCCATGTTATCACCTGGAAGAAAAAAGCTATGTCTGCCTGTGTAGGTGATAGGTGGACATGAATGCCAGTCTTTAAATAGAAAAACGCAATGCGCCGTTTGTGAAAGGTGTAAATGAATGTTTACTGTCATTTGTGAACACTCACACATAAAAGATTTAAGAAAATAAACAAGATAATCATTGCTATTTTGTTAAAGCTAAAACGAGGCTGTTTTTAAAAAATCGACACATTCAAAAAATAATACTTTAAAAACAAATCTAACTCTTTGGTTTCTTTGTTTATGGCATATCAATCTTCGTGGGTTACTTAATGCCAAAGCCAACCTTATAGAAGAACAGTAGCGGTACTATTTAACCTATAACCGGAAGGATAGGAAGTTCCAATCTTTCCCAAGAGTATTAGCCCGAAAGTGAACGTAACAGCGTGGTTTGAGTTCGAACTTGCAAACCAAGAAAATAGTAATTTAAAAAAACTCATCGAAAAAATAGTCATTAAAAAAAACTATTTACTATATGGATAATGAATAACGTAATAGACCTAAGTAATTATTTGTGTATATCACAAACGTATGTATAACACGGACCTCTAATTTTGGACTACGAAATTCTGTAAAAAAATGAAAAAAAAAATAATGCATTACGAAATTCTGGAGAAAAATTTCACGTGTCTAATACCCTCAAACATTTAAGAATTTGTAGCCGCTAATTTTTTTAAAAAATTTAGCATTTTTCCAACTTTTTATTGGTTCGCACTAACAAAAAATAAGACTTTACGTTGATGAAATTATGTTTTAGAACAAAAAATAGTAATTAAAAACATATCCAATATTATACTGTTCGTAAATGACGCAAGTTAAAGCCCATTCGCTTGGGGCTGTAGAATATACCGACTGCATCTCTGCAGAGGGGTAAGTCTCCCACAACGAGTGTCCTAGTTATGACATTAAACAATCTGACGTTAACACTCCAGTTATGCTGGAGCATTGGGGAATCCGGGGAACCTCTTTATTATCATCGCTCAGCGGTCCACTCTGGCCCGGAGTGGTAGCACCTGATAGAATCCAATCTATGGATCAAATAGAACAGTTTGGCATTTAAACTGGGTGCAAACAAATGACTATGCTAAATTGAATTGTCAAAAATAGAATTGTTTGATCATTTAACTATGGGTATATATGAAATGTGTTTACAATTCATATTTAATTTGTATGTAAAAACAGGATTTGGCTTTATATAACCTACAATGGTTGATATGCCATAAAACCAAACCAAACTAAACCAAACATAAGTTAAGAAACTATATCAATATAAATTACAAAGTAGACTATATCTATATTAAACACTAAGTCGACTACTCTACCAATATTAAATATCGCCTGTTCTGATTCCGTTAGCCATAACCAGGTATCGTGTTAAGTATTCCTGTATTGTAACTCGCCTGCAGTCAGGATTGAACCTACAAGTTCCAGATGATTGTCTCCTTAGAAGCTTAGGGAACTAACGCCTATAACCGTTGGATTCAATAAAGGACGTAGTTCGAAGTTCCGTGTAGGTTGCCGGGTTCGACAAACACTTGAAGAAGGCCGGGGGACATATCGACTGAAACGTTGTGGAAATAACAATAAGATAAAGACAATAGTCTGAAAACTCTTAATGATAAAAATCATCAAGCTTTGTCTCAAAAATTCAGACAACTAATAGACTACTCTACCTATATTAAACACTAAGTAAACTACTCTACTAATATTAAACACTAAGTGGACAACTCTACCAATATTAGATACTATGTAGACTACTTTACCTATATTAAATGCTAAGTAGACAACTCTACTTAAATCAAACGCTAAGTAGACTACTCTACCTAAATCAAACACGAAGTAAACAACTCTACCTAAATCAAACACTAAGTAGACTACTCTACCCATATTAAATACTAAGTAGACTACTCTACCTATATTAGATATTAAGTAGACTTAGAGCCACTCATTCACATTTTATTCTAATTACCCATGTTTCTGTGTTCAATATAAATTTAGTTAAAGCAAGATGACCTCTGTAAATAAATTGCACTATGTAACACGAACTTTTGTTCTTGGAGAGAAATCAGAACTCGTTGGGAAATTTTACCATAAAAAATTACGATAATCATTTGTGTATAACAGATACTCTTGTATTACGCGCAGTGCTAACTTTGGACTACAAAATCCTAGAAAAAAGTATCGTGTATAATTATAATTTTTAGAATTTGCAGCTGGTAAATTTTATCTAGATTTAGCATTTGTTCAAAGTTCATATTAACTAAAAATAAAAACTTATATGCTTTACCTTATGTTTTAAAACACGAAACTGGCACAGTATTTAGAGCAAACACACGGACATGTTCACACAAAAATGCAACCAGTTTGTGACGATAACAAGCTCACATTAGGAGAAACAGAATTAGAGACATACACTCATTCCAATGGATATTTATCTGTAATGGTATAATGCACATTAGTTTGGACTATAGATATAACTTATTTTCAGCCAACCCGTCTTGAATAGGGTGAGGCACCAAAATGATTATGTAGTACTCGTTTATAAAACGCACCCCAAACTTTTGGGCTGAAAAATCTGGAAGATAGTGCGTCTTATACACAAATAATTGCAGTATATCAGAATTAAAATCAACTAAGAACCACGCATGCGCACTCTCCTCAAACCAAATTTGTCCATGTGTTCAATATAAATTTGATTAAGACGAAACGGCATTAATAAATTAACTACACTAGGCAATAATAACTTTGTTCCTGGATAGAAATCAAAACTCCGCCTGGGAAATTTGACCATGAAGAACTACCCAACAAAATACTTAGTTCACACTGTTTCCTTCGAAGTATCCATTTTTGAGGAGCTAGCATACTGCCTCACAAAGGGTACTGCATGTAGAAAAGATTTGCTGCAAAATATTTTTAGTTAGCTTACACAATTCAAATTCCCTGAATTCTAAGTGGGTGTATGTAGGTGTGGACACAGACAGGCAGAGAGTTTATGATAATTCAGTAACAATAGATTCTTTCTTTCCTTGACTCACTTTCCTTTGTGTCTCGCCCCTTGCTAGTTATAGAATACTTGACATACCCATACGACAGACGCTTTTATGTGTATGGTAGAGCGTATTCATCTAAAAATGGTTGGATTATCATTTTTTTTTAAAGTTATCTGGGAAGATAAAATGGAAAACATGCGAGATGAGAAAACTCACCCATTCAGCAGAGCTTCTAATTTACGCACAGGCCTAGACAGGGTTCTATAGAAGACCAGTAGTTGCTCATGTAGCAGTTCTCCCCTCTTCCTGATACTGATGTTCTCCAAGAATTGGCATTGGCATCGCCCCTGGAATTGCCTGGATGCGGATGCACACGACACCAGACTGCCTTACGGACTCTAGTTTCCAGTTTTGAATTCAGAGTTGTTTTTTTCCTTCTTCGAGATATTTTGCCCTATCCGAGCAAGATAGCCCAAACTAACCTACTTTTCTACCCATGACTAGGAGGAGAAGACAATCCGAAAGACAATCTCACGAAGTGAAATGAAATTAGCCCAGTCCATGATTTGAATTTGGCTCGCCGAGTTCATTTTCTTTGAGGTTAACCATTACGCCAACTGTTCTTACATGATAATAATCAATAGCTAAACTCACCATCTTGGGATATAGAGTGGAACCTTGGCTAAAGTTGCAATAAGACATTATTATTGACTCTCTCTCTCTATATATATATATATATATGTGTGTGTGTGTGTGTGTGTGTGTGTGCGTGTGTATGCATATGTATATATTTATATATTTATATGTATATATAAATGTATGTATATACATGTATTTATAAAAGTATATATATATATATGTGTGTGTGTATATATGCATATGTACACACATATATATATATATATATATGTATCTATATTGTATGTTTGTTTAATGGCACGTCAACCTCCGAGGGTTATTTAATGCAAAAACCAATCTTGTATGAGGAAAGTAGTGGTACTATCTAACCCATGGTTAGTAGGAAGGATAAGTTGGTTCAAGCTTTTTCCAATGGTATTAGTACGAAAGTGAATGTAATAGCGCGACTGGAGTTCGAACTCGCTGACTATGATGACGTAGTTCAACACGTTAGCCACTACACCACAGAGCCTTTCCAATAAGTTCTCTTGTTCTCCAGAATTAATGCAGTAATCATGTAGAATTTTTGGAATATCTTTCTACTTGCACAAACAATTGCAACAAATTTCACAAGGATTTTATTAAGACAGAGTTTGAAAATTCTTGAAAAGACTTCCCCTAATTAAGTTAAATAGTTTCTTACTATTTCTATTTATCTTAATACGGAGATAATTCCTAAATTCAGTGATATCATTTTACGATCTTTTAGTTAAATATGAAGTTTTTTTAAAAAAGAACTTCTGCCACTTGTGTTATTGTATAGAGAGCTTTACTCTATAAAAATACAAAAGACAGTCGCGCCAACAGTGGTCATTATTACATATTTCGGAATTTGAATAAAATCCTTTGTCATGCTTGTTCCCACAGTCAATTGGTCTTAGAATACGCTGAGTATATATCCCTAGCAGTAGGTTTAGATACCACCACCACCACCTCCTCCTCCTCCTCCCAATGAGCATGGCACTAAAATGCATTTGATGGTGAGACTCAAGTTCTGTAGCCATGGAGAGTGTAGAGTATCCCTTTACCAATACTCCTAAGTCAACTCTGACCAGGAGAGGTAGTATCCGTCAGGGTCCTATGTATGGGTTAAATATATCTCCTGATGTCCCCGTGGCGTAGTGGCTAAAGTATATATGGACGGCGGCCTCGAAGTAAGCGACTTCGAACTCTAGTTACGCTATTAGGTTCACTTTCAGACTAATACTCTTTTTTTGGAAAGAACCTTCTTATCGTCCCTGCGATGGGTTAAATAGTATCACTACATGGATGTTCTTTGGCATTAAAATAACCCACAAAGGTTCATATGCCATTAAAAAAGAAACCAAACCAAATCAAACCAAATACATATTTTCAATAAATTATTTGAAGTAGATAGGAACATTGGACACTATATAACCATGGACAACAAACTCTCAAGAAAAAAACAGAAAAAATATAAACATAAATTTACAATGTACGCAATTCTTTAACCTCTCGACATAAAACAGCCCCAGACAGGTTGACTCGCCGTTAAAACCAATCAATCATGTATTCTTTTCCCATAGAATAACAATAAAATGACACAATAAATTCAGTAAAAAAAAAAGCTTCACTCTCTTTAAGTTTTTTTCTTTTTTTAGCCAGACTCAATTTGTTTTATTCATATATCATTTAAAGCGCACACACATTTAAAAATATACAGATATTTTTCATTAACCGAATTGTATTTTAACCCAATGATATTGGGCTAAAATTAATGTTATATTATTATAAGTCACCAATTATATTATAAAATTATATTATATTATTAAAAGTCACCAATTATATTATAAAATTATATTATATTATTAAAAGTCACCAATTATATTATAAAATTATATTATATTATTAAAAGTCACCAATTATATTATAAAATTATATTATATTATTAAAAGTCACCAATTATATTATAAAATTATATTATATTATTAAAAGTCACCAATTATATTATAAAATTATATTATATTATTAAAAGTCACCAATTATGCGTCCGCTAATTTTGGTTCGATTTCTTTCAACCTTTGCAAAATGATTCTGTCTCTTACACATTATGTTTTATTGCTATCTTCAATGTAAAAGGTTACCCTGTTGGTGAGCCTGAGAATACGCAGACTGTATCCACCCCCGTAGAGGAAGTAAGACTCCCTCCCATCCAAAGAAGGGTCCTGGATATAGCAATAAACTTCATCTGATGCTGAAGCACCAGTTTGTGGGAGTGTAGAATACTCCTTCAATGCCATTACTCCTAAGTCCACTCTGACCCTCTGTCCTTATACCTATTAAGATCCCATCTATGACTTGTTTAAAAATTATTTCTATCCAATAGGACCGTAGGCTAAAAACTTTTATGAAACAACAACATAAAAAATGTAAATGTGAACGTACAATGAACGTAATTCTCAACCCTTTTGGTATAAGGTAACCCTAGAAGGGTTGACATGTCGTTAAAATTAATCAATCAAATCACAATTCATCACTTCCTATCACCTTAGGCTATTTTGTCTTTTTTTATTTTATTTTATTATATTTTATTCTTTCTGACGCTTATTCTTATGATTTTTTTAGTGAATTGGACGAGAAACATTTTAAGGATCACAGTCCAAAAAGTCAAAATTGGTTTTGGTGGTTAGTACGATCAGCTTGGACAACATTTCTCAAATCGATAGCAATGATTAGCGGTAGATGTTGCCATTCATTTATATGGTGTTTTATTCTCGGTTTCTCAAATCGTTTTTTTTTTTTTTCTAATCTAAATAGCAACCAGTTTTGTTGTAGATCTTTATTCCTTTATACACAGAACTTAACTGACATTCAACTCAAAAGGTTATTGTCCTGTATGACCACTAAATCTTTTGTCGTTGCACTATCTTTGCTCTAGTTTCTATTTTTAAAAAGAATACATTTCTACCTATGTGTGTGCACGCGCGTGCATACGTTTATATATATATATATATATATATATATATATATATATATATATTCCCAAACCCTCCTCATGAGCAGAATGCGACACAAGGTCAATTTTTTATGCGGAGTTTAACAGGTTTGAATTCAGAGTTTTCTTTTTCCCAGACTGGTTGCCATACCATGATTAAAAAACCCAGTCTGCCGTTCTATTTATCCATAGTTGGAGGGAGAATAGTTGGATTCATTCCTTTTCCAAAGGCATTAGCACCATGTAAAATGCAAACAGCCTTGTTCAGGATTTGAACTCGGATCGCCGTGGCTATTTCCTACGACCGTAACCATTATACCACAAACACTTCGTGTATGTGCTTAGGAGCTGGTAAATGTGAACAGACTGAGATAGATAGATAGATAGATAGATAGATAGATAGATAGATTTGGACTGAAATATATAGGTTCAGATTGAGATAGATAGATAGATAGATAGATTTGGACTGAAATATATAGGTTCAGATTGAGATAGAAAGATAGATAGATTTGGACTGAGATATATAGGTTCAGATTGAGATAGAAAGATAGATAGATAGATAGATAGATAGATATGAACAAACAGAAATAGACTCGTGTCATTTTAACATGCATTTTTCTTATAATAAACTCACATTTATCAAATAACAAAGCGATATGTTTGAAAAACATAAAATAAAAAAAAACATCCAGTGATATAGCAAGGTTTACATGTTGGCTTCTCTGCAATTAAAGAGTTTCGAATTTATCAAAGACTATGGAAATAATTTCGACATAAATATGAACAGATCATTGCAATTAAAGTAAATCGCTAAGAGAACACAAATCACGCGCTACACCAATGAAACAACACGCGTGAGAACAAAAGTGTAGACGAAAAAGAGAGAGCACGGAGAATCTTTTAGAAATGAGACCTATCCATCAGCCCACTGAGACTGGCTAGTGCATTCAGCATTTTATTCTGGCTATTACCATCTCTTCTCCCATGCCGACTGG
This sequence comes from Sepioteuthis lessoniana, assembly GCA_963585895.1. Classification (NCBI taxonomy): domain Eukaryota; kingdom Metazoa; phylum Mollusca; class Cephalopoda; order Myopsida; family Loliginidae; genus Sepioteuthis; species Sepioteuthis lessoniana. Next base: position 83,764,637 of record OY757913.1, on the reverse strand, counting down.
ACATCCTTGGGAAATGAATGCATTTAATGAAGACAGCTCTGGGAAATGTCTCACCAAGCAAACAATTAGAAGACAGGTTCCGCTGTGAGTAGCGGTAGCAGGTGGGGTAGGAATGTGTGAAAAAAATAGAAAAAAAAAAAAAACAGATTGAAAATATAACAACAACAACAACAAATGCATTTGGTAAAGAAGTAATACATTTTATGATGTTCACATTCAAAAGTGCGATAACTTTTTTTTTTTTTTAAGTAGACGCCATCTTGTTTCTGATTCACAGAAGGACGCGAACGGAAATCTAATGAATATTTACCGATCAGTCTACATAGGTCATCGTTAGCCATGTTGCTCACTGCGATGAAAACAAAGGAAGCGAATGACCACGCCCACTGAATATTGATCACCAATCAAAGACGTCGAATCGATGGGGAAAGGAAATCAAATTTACATTTTTAAACAAATATCAATATTTGATGTAGACGAACAACCTTATAACTATTGCTGTTATAGCATTTATTTATTCATTTATTCCTTTGGTTTACTTTTGCTAACTTAAACAAAAGCTATTTACATTCTTTACACGTCTTAGACTATCGATCACATGTTGATTGTTATATTTCCAACATTTCGACTGCAGTACCCTCCGGCCTTCTTCAGGTGTCTTTTGTCATAGTCATGAATTTCAAAACTATTCATTCAATCCATGGGGGTAGACTGTTGTTATTTCATTGTCCATGCCTTAGAATATCTGAATGTTATCCGTTTCAACAAAAGAGACTTCAAGAAGGCCCGAGGTGTGCCTTATGCCAGACATTGAGTATTTTTGAAGATTGTTTGAGTAACAGGACAGGAGCTTATTTTTATGCTCGAATTTTGGGACAAACATAGGTTTTTATTAATTTTGTTTCCGTTTTTTTTTTGGGGGGGGGTTGAAAAATTACTGGGTTTTGATTTATCAAAAATATTTACTCGTACAAATTGGAAAGCAATATTTAAATGGAATTTCTAGCTTAGATATATGCTAATTTAAGACAAAATACCCCTATGGTTTCAAAAAAATGGGTAGATTTTTTTTAATGAAAAGGTTTTGTAATATACATTCATGACAATTTTTGTAAAATTTTACTTTTTAGAAGCAAATTTCAAAGATAAGATAATGACTATTTTTGGGGTATAAAAACACCCAAATATTTTCTACATATTTGTAAATATCATAAAAACGATGAGTCAGAACATAATATATATATATATATATATATATATATATATATATATATATATATATATATATATATATATATTCTAAAACAAGAACCTAAATGCTACCTCCTTAAAGTAATTTCATTTAGTTCTGTTTCGGCTGTATAAAAAAGATCCATGATCAAAATTTTCTTTAAATTGCTAATATCATCTACTTCCCATGTATAATCCCATTATTAGAAGCAAAAATCGAAAGTTTTACGAAGATTGTTCAAAAAGTTCGAAGCCTCACACAGAAAGAAGAGTCACAACTGAACATTTTTGTTGCGGTAGCATATTGTCACTTCTTTTAAAACTAGAAAAACTAATACAGATTTCAATCGAAATTTCTGAGCAAATCTCATACAAAGTTGAAATATGTACGACAGATCTAAAACCTGGGTAAGGCTTAGAACACTTTTAATGACCCTCGTAGATGTGATATTTTTATTTTTTTTATTTTGTTTTTGTTTTTGTTGTTTTCCGTTTTGTCTTTTTTTTTTTTCGTTTTATAGGTGTGTATCAGAAATCTAATAAATATTAAGTTATTTCTAACATAAGGCTATTTAGAGGTTATAAATAAATTCCTTGTGAATTTCAAGCCCATAAACATGTACCCGTTGTATAGTTTATCATATTTTTAGATATATTTGCAATGTTTAATCCAAATGTCTACAAAACTGCCAATTTAACCCACACAGTAAAATGGTCGAAACTTTATGAATATAACAACCAGGATAAAGAAAATATTCAGTGGGGAGTAATTAATGTAAATAAAAACAATTCATCTTATAAATTTCGACAGAATATTACAATCCGAATGAAGAAGACTATTGTCAGTGGGGTGTAAATTATGTACATAACTCATCTTATAAATTTAAACGGATATTAAACAGTTGATTTTCGAAAGCCATCCTTTACATTTTAGCCTACAACATAAAAAGCATCGTTGTCTCGCTTAGTTTCAAATCACAAATTATTGAATGATTCCAATAAATAACTCAGGAGATATCAGTTACTAAAACAAATGTATTGAACACTTCCAATTTCTATCGCCTGTGCCAAGAATACACCACCTGTATCATCTGCAGAAGAAAAAGACCACCCACTAAAAAAAAGGGTGTCTTACGTACGCACTTACCCAACCCCAATGCCACTCTCAGAGTGATACAAGGTCAAGTTTTAAGCAGAGTACATCTGATTTAAATTCAGTTTCTCCTCTACTAGACTCGTTGCTTTAACAAGGTTAAAGAACCCATAATCAATAGGAGAAGAGATATGTCTTTCTCAAATGTCCTAGCGCGAATTAAAATGCAGTCTCACCCAAGATGTGAACTTTAGTCGCCGACTACATTTTCTATAACGTTAACCGTTGCAATATGGAGCTTTGGGAAGTGTGGAATCACTCCTTTGTTACTATAACTGCCTGGTCTCCTCCAACACGGCATGGTAGTACTTATTCGGGTCACATCAAGCGGTCAGATCAATCTGTTTAAGATAATCAAGTGTTTACTTGTTTAAAAGGATTTTGAAGATACATTTTTTAACCCTAGATAATTGGAGACCATAATTATTAAACTGATTTTGATATAGAATGAGTGTTGACGTGACGTAAAAACCCCATCGAAAAAAAACAACCAACTCTTTAAATTGAATTTTGAAATCTAACTGCAAGAAAATAATAAAATTTCAAAAATAATCACCCTTAAATGCAAAAGAACATGGTTGACATAAAGAACAAAACGTTTTCTTTGCTAAAAAGTAAAGATTTTGTTTGTTTGTTTGTTTGTTTGTTAGGGTTTTATGGCATATCAACCTTTGTCGGTTCTTTAACGCATAATCCATTTTTATACAAATAAACAGTTCTATTTCAAGCAATTCACTTTAGTATAACTACGTAGTTTAATTTTCAAAAAGATTTCTATTTAAGTTTAGTCAAACAGTTCTAATTCAAACATTTCAGTTAAGTATCAGTTTAGTCTTTGTTTCCACACAGTTAAATGTCAAAATAGTTCTATTTCAAACAATTCCGTTTAACATAAGTACACTGTCTAAATGTGAGAACAATTCTATTTCAAGCAATTCAGTTTCGCCTATAGTCATAATAATCGTATAGTTTTTAACTGTGTTGAATACGTTGTTTTTTCTATAAAAATAATCAGAAGTTGGCTATCACCTCGTAGTGTAATGGTTAAAAAGCTAGTCTCGCAAATTAATTCCTTATTATCGAGTCATGCTGATAGCAGGGAGATTCCTTATTCTTTCTCGCTATCCATCCCTGGCAGGTCTTCTAGATTGCAACCGGTGTCCGTACAGAGCTAATGTATATAAGTCCTTGCTGGTCGGCTAACATTAGTGTGTCCGTGTGCAGCAGTTCATAATTGGAGTTTAACAGGTTTGAATTCAAAGCTTTCTTACTCCTATATCAGGTGTCATATAGAACCCATTTTTCCCTACTATTTACTCATAGCTGGGAGGGGGAGAATAATTGTACTTGTACTTTTCCCAAAGGTATTAGCCCTATGTGAAATGCAAAGTCTCGTCCAGGATTTGAACTCGGGTCACTGAGCCCATTTCCTACACGAACGCCTTATATATATATATATATATATATATATATATATATATATATATAGAGAGAGAGAGAGAGAGAGAGAGCGAGAGAGAGAAAGATGGAGAGATAGAGAGAGAGAGAGAGAGAGAGAGA
>OY757913.1:83735694-83758194 GCA_963585895.1 Sepioteuthis lessoniana | reverse complement strand
TCTCTCTCACACACTCTCTCTCTCTTTCTCTTTCTCTCTCTCTCTGTCTGTCTGTCTGTCTCTCTCTCTCTATATATATATATATATATATAATCTGTAAGTTTTTGAATTTTCTAAGGAAAAACGGTATTGTTCTACACTTGTAAGTTCACCGGAAAAATTTCTAATAGTTTATTAATTCATTTATTCATTGTGGTTTAAATGAAACAGACCCTCAAACTCACCGAATTTTTATTTTTTATTTTTCGAGAAAAAAAAATTCATTTTACATTTTATAAGGAGGTGGGTTTACTTTCAGATATTTTATTCAATACAGAATGATCACCAAAGATAAAGATCAAATATTAAATTTCCCCGGGAATAATGATTCGACCTATCTGGTCATTTGTCTTTTTCAACGTTATCTGTTCCGGAAATGCATAATCATTCTTCACTGAATTATAAAATGCAAAATGATTGCTTTTTGGTGGGGTCGGGGAAGAGTAAAAAAAATGAGGCTAAGGGTCAAACTAATTGAAATCATAAAAAAAAATAAAAGAAACTTTTTACCCGGTGAACTTGAGCAGATGCACGTGAAGAAATTTACCGGGGAAACATTTCTGCATTATAAAATAGTTATGTCTTATAAAGATAAATCCGTAGAGGATTGAAATAGTTAAAAAGATTTTGAAAAGCAACACACCCCCTTGCAGAAAATGTGCCCTGAATCGTAAAATGAAATTTTCACTTAAAAAGCTTCAATTTGTTTCTTTTTTTTTTTTTTTTTGCTTAAAATATACAACAGAGATGATTGTGCTCAGAAGGAGTAATGGCTCATTGGATTGACTGCGACATTGTAGTAAGCGAGTTCGAACTCTAGTCATGCTATTACGCTCATTTCCGGAAAAATACCCTCGGGAAAATTGATTTTGTTTTAATTATTTAGTAACGAATGTAATTAATTTTTAAATGTTTCTATAAAAAAAAAAAACTTTATAGAAATCTCTCTCTCTCTCTCTCTCTCTCTCTATATATATATATATAATATATATATATATATATACATATATATATATTTACTAATCAAATATCTACCAGTATTCACGGTACCAGAAAAAAAACAAAAAACCCCTGGCCAGAAACAAGAGAAAAAAATATCTCGAATCACGGTCCAGAGGAAAAAGAAAAAAGTTTTTTGGGTAAAAAAGAAAGAAAAGACCAACCTCGTCCTACTCCTTGAAAAAATCAAGGGGTACTTAGTCAGTGGCCAAAAGAAAACCAATTCTACATATATATATATATATATATATATATATATATATATATATATATATACATATATATATATATATATGTATATATATATATATATATATATGTATGTATAATATATATATATATAGAGAGAGAGAGACCCAGCTATGAGTTAAATTGTGTCGCCACTAAGGTTGATATGCCATTAAAAAAAAAAAAAAAAAAAGACGTGTTATCTGAAACAAACTTCTCATTACTGACAGACTCTCGCACACACACACACACACACACACACACACACAACACACAACACATATATATATATAATATATAATATATATATATATATATATATATATATATGGAGAAATGGTAGATTTTGGTAATCTGACAAGATGATAAAAAATAACTGGAAAACTGGATTAACCAACACTGACAATGGATTCAGCAATTATATTTCGTTCTTTATTTTCTTTATTTCTATAGAACGAACATCAGTGCTGAACCCGTTGTCGGTGTTGTTTTATCCACTTTTCCACTTATTCTATTATATATATATATATATATATATATATATATATATATTATATATATATATACTCATACAATGGAAGAAAAGAAATTGTAATCGGTCTTATTACATAGTTGTTATAGTAATTTTTAAAATCCTTGTGAAGCGGTACTCAAAAACATTGTTTGTTCTTTTGTACAAAAGAAAAAAAAAAAGAAGAATGCAAATCTTTGCTACGCACAACTTTTTTTTACACTTTATATTAGTTTATTTCCAAAAGCAGACGAACCAATTACCTTCCGAGTTCATTGTTACCCAGTAAATTTGCGACCAAGTTTTCTATTCTAATTGCAATGTCTGAGTTTTGCTAATACTGATGAAATCACAGAAGAATGCATTGTAATATTAATATCGCTGATAACAATTTGATTTTATTGTCTTTATTACCGATTTAAAAAATTAAAAAGAATTTTAAAAAAATATTTGGTGAATTAAAATTTGATTTAATTTTCTTTATTCCCGAGAAAAAAAATTAAAAAGAGAATTAAAAAAAACGTGGGTGAATTAAAATTTGATTTAATTGTCTTTATTCCCGATAAAAAAAAAATTAAAAAGAGAATTAAAAAAAACGTGGGTGAATTAAAATTGATTTAATTGTCTTTATTCCCGATTAAAATTTTTTTTAAAAAACATTTGTGAATTAAAATTTGATTTAATTATCTTTATTCCCGATTTAAAAAATTAAAAAAGAAAAAAAAAACGTTGAGTGAATTAAAATTTGATTTAATTGTCTTTATTCCCGATTAAAAAAAATTAAAAAAGAATTTAAAAACGTTGAGTGAATTAAAATTTGATTTAATTGTCTTTATTCCCGATTAAAAAAATTAAAAAAGAATTTAAAAAAAACGTTGAGTGAATTAAAATTTGATTTAACTGTCTTTATTCCCAATAAAAAAAAAATTTCAAAAACGGGCGGTGAATTGAAGCAAATTTTGAAAAAAAAGCCAACGTTGAGGCTTGGACTCATAGTTCTTTCACTTGTTTTTGATCGCTCTAAAAAAAAAAAAGGTATATCGCATTCAAAATATGTGAATTTGAAATAAGAGCTAATAATAAAAAAGAAAGAAATAGTCGACCTTAGTCGAGGGTAACCCGAAGGTTCCCTTTTCAATAGCTACTGCACCGAGTTCTAAGGGAGGGCGCTACTCCATTCCCAGGATTACTCCACTTTACCCTTGATCCTCACCTTATAGTGCTGATTGCTAAGCAAGGCGGCATCAAGAACCACTTTTTGAGTCTTTGGTATGATTTGACCTGGGATTAAACCCCGGTTTCGCGGACCATTGGCGAACACTCTACTCATTAGGCCAATGGCCAGGTAGCTTAGCATCATCCCCCATCTCTGTCTCTGTCGGTCGACGAGGCTAAAAATACGCAAACCGTATCCCACGCAGAGGGGTAAGATCCACTCCACCCCACCCCCGAAAAAAGGCGTGTCCTGAATATAACACTAAACAACGGTGAGACTCCAGTTCTGAAGATCTAGTTCAGAGTATGGAGTACTCCTTCACTGTCATTACTCCCAGGTCCACTCAGGAAGTAGCTCTGTTTAAAAATGATGCGTATTTCATAGGGTCGTGCGTAAAAAAAAAACACTCTTCAAAAAGAACTGTATAAATAATGTAAATATGAACGTACAATGAACACCATTCTCTGGACTTAAAGCATAAAATAATCCTAAACGGGTTGACATGCCGTTTATATCACTTCATCAATCAATGATTAAGAAACAGATAAATAAATGGCAGAAACACCTAAGCCACTGAAACTGTAGCATCACCCCTAGTTGGTGGCTGATGAGGACAGGATATCGCACGTGTTCTCACATGTATGATTAAAAATTGATTTAAATTTTAAAAAATATGAAAATATAAAAATGAAAATTGAAAAAGATAAAAAGATTAAGTTTGGCCTTAGACAAAACAGGACAGGATACAAAATTGAAGCAAACATGCCAAATCCCTGGAGATTCTGACTCCGGAGCAGTACCTCACGAAATGGGAAGATTATGAGTATTTCTGATATTTTTGCAGCATTTGCTACAGGATTCGGGGTAATTTTTCTTTTCACTCACCAGAACACGGTTGGGAGCCTATATTAAACCAGGTCTTTCAAATCTGCCCATATGGATCGGAGAATAAATCTACATGCCATTCCATCTGCAACCCACGGGTAGGGTGATCTCCGCATTATCTTGTTTTCAGCTAAGACAGGATATAAAGTTGAAGCAAATCTACCCGGTCCCTGGAGATTCCAATTCTTGAGCAGTATTTGCCCACTGAAAAAAAAGGTAAGTGCTGAGGATCTCTCTTTGCGACTGAGGCTATGGAGACTAACATTTTTTTTTTTTTGCTCCTACCAACTTATAAATACAACTCGCTTAGCAAGTGACAGTGGTCTTTTTAAAAGGTCTCGCGCTGAAAGACAAAGCTTGTTGGATAATAATGTTTTAAATGCATTTGTTAAGTAGTTAAGGGGGTATCCTCGTGGTGTAATGGTTAAAGCAATGAAATGCGGAATTGTAGTAAGCAAGTTCGATATCCAGTTGCACTATAACGTTCACTTTCGAACAAATACCCTTGGCAAAGGTATGAACCCCCTTATGCTCCCAGCTATGGGTTAAATAGTACCTCTTCGGTTCTTTTAGAAGGATGGCTTTGGCATTAATTAACCTACAAAGGTTGATATGTCATTAAACAAGGAAACCTGAACTTTAAAGCAGTAAAATTTTATTGAAACGACATGATGCATCAATTTAAACTTAACATAAACCCAGCAAATGAGAAAGAAAGAAATCTAAGTCATTTTTAGTACCATATTAGATAGCAGGGGAATTCAGGAACCAATCTATCCATCTTTGTGTGTTTATCTATTTAAAGTACTGACTAAAAATTAATTTACCCTAACAATTTTTAATAAAAATTTTATTTTCTTTTGAATAAAAAAATACCAGGATTTTCATGATTTGTGAAAAAATTATAGGTTTCTTTGTTTAATGGCATATCAACCTTTGCTGGTCATTTAATACCAAAGCCACCATTTTAGAAGAACAGTAGTGATACCATTTAACCCATAGCTGGGAGGATAAGTGTTTCCATACCTTTCCCAAGAGTATTTGTCCAAAAGTGACTGGAGGTCGAATTCGCTTACTACGATTCCGCAGTCCATCGTTTTAACCATTACGCCACGAGGACAGTCTTACAAAAATTAAACGATCAAAACAAATATCATATTGTATTAATTATTACCAAACTCTATAACGAATATATTGCAAGATTCCCCATGGCCAAATGCCTTACATGCTGAACTGACATGGTAATAAACGAGTTCGAACTCCAGTCCAGTCCGTTCACTTTCGGACAACTACCCTTGGGAAAGATATGAACCCTATTATCCCCCTGTTATGGACAAAATATTATCACTACTGCTCTTAAACAAGGATGGCTTTGACATTAAATGACCGATGAAGGTTGATATGCCATTAAATAAAGAAACCATACCTCTCTTTCTCTCTCTCTCTCTCTCTCTCTATATATATATATATATATATATATATAGTAAAAGTAAAGTTGGCGACCTTAGTCGTGGGTGACCCGAAGGTTCCCTTTCCAATAGCTACAACACCGAGGTGTAGGAAAGGGCACCAATCCTTTGCTTGGATTGCTCCACTTTACCCTTGATACGTACCTTATAATGCTGAGTGTTAAGCAAGGAGATATCAAGTACTATTTTTTGAGTCTTTGGTATGACTCGACCTGGTATTAAACCCCGGTCTCCCGGGCCATTGGCGAACACTCTATCCTATAGGCAAGTGGCCCGGTTATATATAGTATTGATCATAAATATTTCCACCTTAACAATTCTTTATAAAAAGAATTACTTTTCTTCTAAACCAAAGACACCAGGATTTTAGTATTTCCAGTGGAACACTATATACTCAAAACGGATATTATTGGTTATTATTTATTACCCAATTCCAATGCATTGATACTTTGATATTAGAACCGACACACACATATATATATATATATATATATATATATATATATATATATCCCTCAGTACGTGTAGAAAACAAGATAAGATCTATCTTTTAGATTAGCCTAATCAGTAGAGTGTTCGCCAGCGGTCCGGGAGACCGGGATTCAATCCCAGGTCGAGTCATACCAAAGACTAAAAAAATAGTACTTGAGGCCGCCTTGCTTAACACTCAGCATTATAAGGTAAAGGTCAAAGGTAAAGTGGAGCAATTCAGGGAATGGAGTAGTGACCTCTCCTACACCTCGGTGAGTCTTCGGGTCACTCTCGATTAAGGTCGCCAGCTTTACTTTACTTAATAGGTTTGAATTCCGGAGTCTTTCTTCTGTTGGGGCGGTTGCCATATCAAGGTTAAAGAGCTCAGTCTGTCCTACTATTTACCCATAGTTGGAAGGAGAATAGCTGGATTCATACCTTTCCAAAGTGTAATATCCCTACGTGAAATGCAAACTGTCTCGTCCATGATTTGAACTCAGATCACCGTGTCCATTTCCGACCACGCCTCTCTCTCTCTCTCTCTATATATATATATATATATATAGTACTGACTATGAATATGTTCCCCTACCCAAAATTTTTATAAATTCCAACTAGAGAATCGAGCATCATATTTGAAATCATTCACTGTTACAAAATAGTCCTATGCAAAAAATCAACAGATATTAATCTAAATCACACCGATCGCAACCCAAACGTCAAGACTTGATTCACTGACTTTACTCTTCATCTCTTTAGCACACAGATTGCTACAATACCTGCTGTTGCTTAAGCGGTCACTCATCTAACTACTGAACAATCTCACCGCTGCTTAACTTTGGTAAACTAGCGAGAACTGGTGTTTTCAGCCTGGTGTTTTCAACCGTATTTTACTGCGCGACTGCTGACCTCTGACATGTACCGTCCCCTAAGGGATTACTGAACCCTGGAAGAAAGTACATATCTACCCAACTCTCCCGCCACGAGCGGGATGCGACACAAGGTCAATTTTTGAGCGGAATACAACTGGTTTAACTTCAGTTTTTCTCTCCTAGATTTGTCGTCGCACCAATTGTAAAGAACTTTAATTGAGTTATGTAACTTGTCTTTGACAGGAATAGCTTAGAAGAGCCCATCCCTCTTCAGATCTACAATTAGTTAAAATTCAGACTTTTTCTTCTATATTGATTGCTATACCAAAGTTAAGTATCCCCGTTTACCCTATTTATTCATAACTCGACAGAGAATAGATGGATTCATACATTTTCCAAGGGTGTGAGCGCCTAGTGAAATTGCAAACAACCTCGTCTAGAATTTGAACTCATGTCACCGAGTCCGTTTCCCTACAATGATAATCGTTACGCCGCGGGCGCCTCCAAATTATTTTAAGCCACATGGAAACATATTTCAAAGTCAAACTGTAATAAAAATACGAGTGCATAGACAAAAATTAATTTACATAACGTGAATTTTCCGCGCTCCTCTCTCTCTCTCTCTCTCTCTCTCTCTCTCTCTCGCTCTCTGTCTATCTGTCTGTCTGTCTGTTTGTCTCTGCCACTCTGTCTCTCTGTCTCTCCGCCACTATCTGTCTGTCTCTGCCACTCGGTCTATCTTTCTGTCTATCTGTCTTTATCTCTTTCTCTCTCTCTCTCTCTCTCTATCACTATCTGTCACTCTGTCTCTCTATCTCTCTCTGTCACTCTGTCTGTATGTATGTCTCTCTCTCCCTCTCTCTCTGCCACTCGGTCAGTATTTCTGTCTGTCACTCTCTCTCTCTCTCTCTCAGTCTGTTTCTCTCTCTCTCTCTCACTATTTCTTTATCACTCTTTCTTTGTCTCTTTACACGCGCACGTGTGTGTTCTGTAATTAAATTGGATATATTTTATTATGCATTCCTACATCTGACATCCTAGCGCTTATCTTTTCTTAAGTTTGGGACTGACTAATTTAACAAATAATTCTATTCGAACCATTAGATACCTTCTTCGTGTCATTGGTGCTAAAGATTATTCACTTAAAGACGACTATTGAGTCGATCAGTCAACATACAGTGATAAATAATACCAACAAAAAGGATTTCATTTGTCAGAACAGAATATGAAGTGTTAATGACATTTATCAAAGTTCTATACAGTTTACACGTCTGTTTATTGTTTGGTTCCTTCGCGATTTAATACCAAAAACAAACTAGTAGAATGACAGTAGTTGTATTATCTAACCCTTAGCCATGGGGATAAGAGGGTTTGTATCTTTCCCAAGGGTATTAATCAGAGAGTAACGTAATAGCGAGACTGGGATTCAAACTTATTTACTACGTTGTCGCAGCGCTGTTCATTAGCCATTATTCACAGGGAACCCCCACACCAACAAGACTGTTTTATATATTCTACATAATTTGATCCAATTTTTAACTTCGCCCTCAGTTATTTATGTATGTCGCTTAATATATATATATATATATATATATATATATATAGCGCGATACTGGCAAATACACCCAACCAAGGCGAAACACTACCGCATAGTTTGGAACGAGCAGCTGCAGGCATAGGCCTCTATGTCAATGCACACAAAATGGAATATATGTGCTATAACCAAACGGATGACATCTCCACTCTAGACGGAACCCTTCTTAAACTAGTAGACAAATTCACTTACCTAGGAAGCAGCGTCACATCCACCGAAAAGGTCATCGACACGAGGTTAACGAAGGCATGGACAGCTATCAATAGGCTATCGATTATATGGAAATCAGACCTAACCGATAAAATGAAACGCAATTTCTTCCAGGCAGCGGTCGCATCGATACTGCTATATGGATGCACTACATGGACTCTAACAAAACGACTGGAGAAGAAACTAGACGGCAATTACACAAGAATGCTGCGAGCAATCTTGAACAAGTCCTGGCGGCAACACCCCACAAGACACCAACTGTACGGCCACCTGCCTCCTATCACGAAAACTATTCAAGTTAGACGAACCAGACATGCAGGACACTGCTGGAGAAGCAGGGACGAACTCATAAGTGATGTACTCTTATGGACCCCTGTTATATAGTCACATATGCAGATTCACATCTACATACATGCACATATATATGTAGAATAATTCACAACGACACAGGAAGTGACAAAGACGCAGGAAGTGACAAAGACGCAGGAAGGAAGACTTCTTTAACAAAATATTACCTCTCACTTTATTGCAAGGGTTCGAAAAGGGTTGTGTAGGGTTCCACTGTGAGAGGGAGTTGGAGATCGAACATAATTGCAATATTTTGACCCCACTGTTATGACCGTCACGTTGTGTCTTTCTTGTTCTCTTGATGCTCAACCGGAGTCCTAGGGGCTCACTCTGTTGGGTGATCTGCTACACCTTATCAGCAACTTCCCAGGTCTCCAAACTCCATCGGGGTTCCCGAGGGACCCCTCGGCCGGGTGTGGCTTTCCCTACCACATCTCGTCTCCAACTAGTCTGGAACTCCACTGGCAACTTCACTGGCCCCCTGGGCGTCGAACTCAACTGGAACCGGAACTCAATTTCATTCGTTCGTCGAACTCAACTGAGTTATATAATCGTTCGACGCCCACTCGATCTTTGAAATCGAATGTTTAATCGTCATCAAGCGGAAATAACTGTCATGCAGTTCACAGGTCACTCTCTTCCGGTGCATCAGTCTATAGTGGCACAGTGGGACCTTCACGTTGTCCCATATTATCAGCCTTAATCCGCCCACGCGATCTCTTTCGATTACTGGCCATTGGAATGTGTCACTTCCTTCCGGTGCATCCCCTTGGAATAGAATTTTTGGCCGGGTCAAAAGGTCAAAATATAACACCCCCACACATGACCGAGCAAAAGCAGGATGGCCAGCACGAACATACATTCAGCAACTATGTGAGGATACGGGATGTAGTCCAGAAGACCTGCCAGAGGTGATGAACGATAGGGAAAAGTGGCGAGAGAAGGTTAGGGATATCCGTGCTACCAGCACGACATGATGATATATATATATATATATATATATATATTAAGCGAGAATCATAAATAACTGAGGGCGAAATTAAATATATATATATATATATATATACGTGGTGTATTCAATGAGTTTACAGACTTTTTTGTACAGGCATTTAAAATAGTTGTAGACTCTTAAAAATTCAGTATGTTATTGTTATACATCTCATGAGATGACTGACCAATTTTTATGATTTCAGGTTCAAATCAACAGCTGCAGCAGGAATTGGAATACACCCAACTAAAGCCTGGTCAATTTCAAAAATGCAATCTGGACGTGAGGACACTTTAGAAGAACGATATGCAATAAAATTCTGTTTTAAACTTGGAAAAAATGCCACAGAAACGTACTGAATGCTTCAGACTGCTTTTGGAGTATCTTGCATGAATCGAGCATCAGTTTTTGAGTGGCATAAGAGATTCAAAGAAGGCAGGGAGTCTGTGAGGGATGATGAGAGGTATGGGAGGAGTAAGGAAGTTAATACACCAGAGTTGATTAGCCAAAAGGTTAGGGTTAGGGTTACTCTGTTGAGGTTTTAAGGGAGTTCAGGAAGAGATTCCGTCGGAAGAGGCCAGCAGTCTCCAAATCGGGTCAGTGGCATTTCCATCAGGACAATGCACCAGTCCACAACTCTATCCTTGTCACCGACTATTTGACCAAGATGGGCATCAAGTCAGTTCCTCAATCTCCCTATAGTCCAGACATTGCTCCCTGTTACTTTTGGTCATTCCCTAAGCTCAGAGGCTGTTGTTATGAGACAATTGAGGAGATGAAAGAGGTTGTGACGAAGGTCAATGACACGCTCACACAAGAATATTTCCATGGGACCTTCTAGAAGTTGTTGGAACGGTACAATAAGTGCATTGCAGCCGGAGGAGATTACTTCGAAGGGGACAAGAGTTTCATGTGTGCACTATCAATAAAAGTGTCCACATGAAAAAAATCTGGAAACTTATTTAATGATCCTCGTATATATATATATATATATGACAGAAAAGATGCTTGACGTAGCAGATGGGCACGGCGACACGAGTTCAAATGAGGTTGTTTACATTTCACAAAAGTAAAGTTGGTGACCTAAGTCAAGAGTGACCCGAAGGCTCCCTTTTTTAATAGCTACTACACCATAGTGTAGGGGAGGTCGCTACTCCTTTCCCTGGGTTGTTCCACTTAACCCTTGATCCTTACCTTATAATGCATAGTGTTAAGCAAAGCGGCATCAAGTAGCATTTTTTGAGTCTTTGGTATGACTCGACCTGGGATTGAACACGAGTCTTCCGGACCATTAGTGAACACGCTACTGATTAAGCCAGTCTAATATAATACTCTTGAGAAAAGTATGAATCCAACTATTCTTTCTTCTAGCTATGAGTAAATAGTAGGGTAGACTGAACTCTTTAACCTTGGTATGGCAACCTGTCTAAGAGAGGGAAAACTCTAAATTCAAACCTGTTTAACTTTGCTTTAAAAATCTGACCTTCTGTCGAAACCTGCTCGTGCGGTGGGTCAGTATATATATATATATATATATGTATGTATATAAGAAAAAAATTTTTCGTTGGTCCCATGAAAGAAAAAAAAATACTTAAAAATGAATAGATCCACAAGTGACTCGGTCATATGGAAATCAAACCTGACTGATAAAATGAAACGCAGTTTCTTCCAAGCAGTGGTCGTGTCGATACTGCTGTATGGATGCACCACTTGGACGCTAACAAAACGGCTGGAGAAGAAGCTAGACGGCAACTACACAAGAATATTGCGAGCAATATTGAATAAATCCTGGCGGCAACACCCCACAAAGCACCAACTATACGGTCACCTGCCTCCCATCATGAAAACTATCCAAGTTAGACGAACCAAGCACGCGGGACACTGCTGGAGGAGCAGTGACGAGCTCATAAGTGATGTACTCCTATGGACCCCCGCATATGGCCGAGATAAAGCAGGACGACCAGCTAGAACATACATACAGCAGCTGTGTGAGGATACGGGATGTAGCCCAGAAGACCTGCCTGAGGCGATGAAGGATAGGGAAAAGTGACGAGAGAGGGTCAGGGATATCCGTGCTGGCGGCACGACATGATGATGATGATGATAATGTGTGTTTCTGACGTTTTAAGTCCTCTTCAAGAAGTTAATAGCTTATTTGGGCGTTCCCTTTTGGTTTTTATAGTGGTGACTATATATATACATATATATATATATATATATAAGTTCTTAGGCTAACCCAGATTTTAGATTTGCCGTTCACCTCTCACCTTTGTATTGGCCTCACGTGCTCAAAAATTAAGATAGAAATCTGAATTAGTTTTATAAGAAGTAGTAGTGTATTGTCACCACAAAATATATAACTATGGCTCTTTCTCTATGAGACAAAGAACCTTTCGAACGACCCTCATATATATATATATATATATATATCTTATAATTTGCTTGAAGCATTGCACAAATTATTTCACTGTATTGTAATTATCTAGAGGACCATTGCAATGCAAAATAACAATTGTTTGAGTCTAATTAATTATTTTGCATTGCAATAGCCCTCTAAATTAATAATATATATATATATATATATATACGCACAGGGTGCGAAAGCAAAATTAGGAATATTTTAGTATAATGATAAACGACTCTGTTATAAAACAAGATTAATTTTAATTTTAAAAAATTAACAACAAAATAAGAAGATAAACACAAAACAGTAATGTTACTCAATATGGCCGCCATTTTTTTTTTTTTTTTCAATTATTGTATCAACACGCCTTCGAAATGATTTGCATGCCTTCAAAATAATTTCTTCCGGCATTTTATTCTATTCCTCTGCAATACCAGTCTTAAGCAAACCAATATTTGGATAGGAAGTTGCATTTGTTTTGTTTTCTAAATTGCCCCATGTAGCGTAATCAAGTGGGTTAAGATCTGGGCTTGATGGAAGCAATAAAGAACTCCAATTATTTCGGAATTTTTTTTTACTTGATTTCGGTGTTAAGCAAATCATAGATTCTTTGTCGTTTCTTTTCTTGCTCACTCTTATTAGGCTGGATTTTTAGGAAAAAATGCTTGAATAATAGAGCTAATCACGAAAATTTAGATTCATCGCGTTTTTTTTTTAATTGGACTAATCAGACTAAAAAAACCTTTTAAAAATTATTCAAAATTTACTTCCACACCCTGTATATATATGAGTGAATGTGTGTGTGTGTGTGTGTGTGTGGTTAAGCAGCAATCCTTCATTTAAGCATGTTTTATTAAATTATAAAGACACATTTTTTCTATATAATCTTATTAGGATTATTTCAAGTTTCCTGACCAGTGTATTGGTTTTATGTTGGAGTTGGTAGATAAATTTACCAAAATTGTTCCGAACGCTTTTAAACCTTTCATAGGCCATCAACTGGGGTTGTTTGCATGTGTAAAGATTTTTTTTTTTAATTTAAGTTTTTTTATAACATTGCAAGACTTATGTAAACGTGTAGTTGGATTAAACTGCGATGCTGATGACATCGAACGAATTTAAAAACAGAATGCTATCAGTTTTTTTTATAAATCTAACAATACGTTAACGTTTTTTGTTTTTGTTCTGTTTTGTTTTGTTTCTATTAATCCAACAACATGTTTACGTAATTTTTGCAATGTTACAAAAATCTTTTAAAATAATCTTTACACTTGAAAATAACCCCTGTTGATGGCCTATGAAAGGTCCGAAAGCACCCGGGACAATTCCGATAAATTCATCTACCAACTCCGACATAAAACCAAAACACTTGTCAGGAAACTTAAAAGGATAATAATAAAATTATATAGACAAAATGTGTTTTTATTATTTCATCTAACATGCTAATATATATATATATATATATATATTTTTTGGTCCAGTTAAACCGGAGTTGGGAGTAAATCCTCACCCCTCTTCGACTCCCTCCCACCTCTTCGACTCCCTCATACTATCCCCCCCACTACCATGTGTCTATTCAATTTTTTTATCCAAAATGATCTGAAGAAGTCCTGTTACTTTTTTTCGTGTTTTTGAAAACCTCAAAAATGCGTAACAGGATTGAAATAAATTTATAATCCTATGTGACCGGTTTCGTTGTTTTTCTTAAAGTATATATATATATATATATATATATATATATATATATATATATATATATAACAGCTAGTTTAATCAAAACAGCATGTCAATATCCAAGGAATATAAGCAGGTAATCTGATGTCAACTACTTAATTTTGATTTGAATGCCTCAGTTATGGATGAGAAGAACGTTTTGTGTGAGAAAATTATTATGATAAGAAGATTAGGTGTGGGAATTTCAAAAATACCACGGTTTATAGGATGTTCGCTTTTAGTTCTGCCTATTGCCATTATTCTAAGAAGAGAAATATCACTAAGAAGATATTGAATGGGCAATACTTATCTCTGCAAAAACAAAAGCAGAAATTTTTAGCGATCGAAGAGCCAACAAAAGAACCACTGTGGTAAAAATTACAAACAGATTTATTTCAGATAAAAGAATGAATGGTTCAGAACACGATCGTTGGTGTATGTAGGGTTACATAACCACAGGCTAGTCCGAATTTTTACTTACTGACCTAGACCGCGACGAGCAAGATGTGACACCAGGTCACTTTTGAGTGGAGTTCAGCTGGTTCGAATTCAGTTTTCTTTACCCTATACTGATTACCTCGCCAAGGCTATCCTAATATTCACACCAAACTAGGGGATGTAGAGAGTATATGGATTCGTGTCTTTCCCAAGTGGATTTGTATAAAGTGAAAGCAAATACCTTTTCTCTATACGAATACCTTTTTATAACACATTTTTTCTATAAGAAATCACCTTTTCACTTAAAAAGGTAATTTTTTTTCTATAAGAAACAAAAATACATATTTTTTTCTTTAAGTATTCCCTTTGTCTATTAGAACACATCTTTTCTATAAGAATTCCCTTTTTCAACAAGAATAATTTTTTTTTTTTCAATAAAAATTCAATTTTTCAATAAGAATACATTTTTTACTTTAAGAATACATTTTTTTTCTATAAGAATAAATTTTTTCTATATGGGTTTGGTTTCTTACTATGATGTTACTGTCAAGCACGTTAGCCACTACGCCAAGGAGGATTCCTCTGCTTTTCTATATAAACAGTTTTTTTTTTCTATAAGAATGCATTGTAATTGTAACCATGCATAAACGTTTCCACATAAGCACCATTTCCAAACATTCAAGTGAATGAATCATTCATCAGATTAGTGCAGATTTAATCAAAGACCCCTTCACTCTTTTCTTTTTCTTTCTTTCTTTCTTTTTTTTTTTTTTTTTTTTTTTTGTTTTGTTTTGTTTTGTTTCAGTCCATAATGATGTGAAACGATCGACCGCTAACGTGTAAAAAAAAAAAAAAAAAGCAATCAGCGTCACCACAGGCCATCATCCTCATATGCAAGCATCTTTCGTCTTTACCTCATTAATATTGATCTTGCTCTTTTTTTCTGATGAAACAATGATAGCGAAGATTATTAGTGACAAGTTGCAGCTGCTTGATCGACAGGTGAAAATAAGCTCGCTACTTCTCGCCGAATAAAAAAATCTTTTCTTTTAATTACGAGATCGGATTGGAACCCAAATTTGATTTTAATGTAACAGTATCAGACAGCTATACAACTTACTGGAGAACTTTGAGGCGCGCTTAACATTACGGTTATCATCCTGGAAACGAGTTCAAATACTTGACGAGACTGTTTCTGTTTTACTTAGCGCTTATGCCCTTGAGAAAACTCTTTTGCTACACATTGCTGGTTCAATAAAAACGATTTCAGTTGATATTCTCCTATTTCAGTTGCTCCCACGGCCAATATATCGAAGTGAAAATGAATCTTTACAAAAATTTAAACCACAAGAGTAAATTTGAAGTATTTAAGTTTTCTTTTGAACATTGTGTTAGGAAAAAGAATACCGTCAGTAAGTAAAATTCGAAATAAATCTTTACACAGAGCTAAATATATTTAGCAAATAGTTCTACGTGAATTATATAGAGTAATGAATCTTTTATTTTTACCCTTTACGAGTTTTTCACACCATCGTCCGATTGACAGCGTGTCTTCTCAGGTCCCCAGGACTGTTCTAAGTATTCTTATAGATATCAATAGTGCTATGGTCTGAACAGTCTCGATTCTTCCTCTGATCTCTTATTCTTCTTGTCTCTTTTCCAAGATATTATTATTATTATTATTATTATACACTTCACGAGTTTTTCACACCCGCTGTAACTGGTGGTTTTTCTCTGAAGCCTGAGTGACAGCAAATCTCCTCGGGTCTCTTCAAAATATTCTAGCTGATTTTAACAGTGCCGTGGTCTTGATTATTTTACTCCTTTGAGAGTTTTCACACCAGCATTAGCTGATGGTCTCGTCCGCTGGAGTTTGAGTGACGGCAAGTCTTTAGGACTTTCTCAGTATTCTGGCCGATCTTAATAATGCTATATAGACTAGATGGTTTCTACTTGACCTCTTATTTCCAAGTCTTCCAGTCTCTTTATCAACCCTTTAGGGGTTGGTCCGAGTGCGCCAATTACAATTGGTATCACTGTCACCTTCATGATCTATATTTTTTTTTTTTTTTTTTAGTTCTCTATGGTCTAGATATTTGTCTCTCTTTTCGCTTTCGTTTAATTTTACTCTGTGGTCAGCCGAGAAGGCAAAGTCAACAATTTGATAGATCCTCTTTTTTTGCTTTTTTTTTTTTTTTTTTTTTGTTGTTGTTGTTGGTGGTGGTGGTCGTCTGTCCGAGATTAGATGATCCGTTTGTATCTCAAAATCCCAGAGAATTTTGTTCGTATTATTAGTATTATTTACGTCTTTAGAGTTTTTCACATCAGTATTAGCTGATGGTTTTTCACTAGAGTTTGAGTGACAGCAAGTCTCCTCTAGTCTCCAGGTTTGGTTTGGTTTGGTTTGGCTTCTTTGTTTAATGGCATATCAACCGTTGTAGGTTATTTGATGCCAAAGCCATTCTCCTATAAGAACATTAGTGGTACTATTTAACCCATAGCTGGGAGGATAAGGGGGTTCATACCTTTCCCAAGGGTATTCGCCCGAAAGTGAACGTAATAGCGCGACTGGAGTACGAACTCGCTTACTACGATTTCGCAGTCCATCGCTTTAACCATTACACCACGAGGACAACCCCTAGTCTCCAGTACCCTTCTCAGTTATTTTTATTATTATTATTACCGCTCCATGTGAGTTTTTTTTCCACTAATTTTAATAAGTGGTTTTGCCCTGAAGTTTGATTGACAGCGAGCCTCCTCTGGTGTCCGGGACTCTTCTTTCAATCCTTATTATTATTTTACTCTTTGCGAGTTTTTTACACCAACTCTAACTAGTATATTCCCCTTGTAGTTTGAGTGGCAGAAAGTCACCTCAAGTGTTCAGGACTTTCTAAGTATTCTCGCCAATCTCAACAGCGCTGTAGCATGATCGTCTCGATTCCTCCTCTGATTTTTTTATTCCTCCATTCTCTTTTCCAGGTCTTAGGGGACCGTTCCAAGTGCACCAACTACAATTGGTATCACTGTTAATTACTAACGTATAAGAAGCATCATTTGGAGAATCTTTCCAATTCAGGGACTTTTTCTTTCAGAACACAAAAAAAAACTGTCTGTGATCGATAAAATCTAGATTTAAATATGTAACAGACATTGTCTAAGAACAACATTTCTATATGTCAGTCCAGTGTTTTAAAGAGAGAAACTTTTTTTTTTCATTCCCATACTCCCACACAGTGAAAAAGTATTCTTACGTCAATTTTCTCTTATCTTTTCAATGCAGTTTTCTTGAAATGTTTATACAAGAATGCAAAAGAATTACATATGAATAATTCGAGAAAAACAACATTACATAATTCATCATCTTGTTTGCTCAGACTTTTCAGAATTTTCATCAACTCCTTCAAATTAATCGAAATCCAAAAGAAAATTATAATGATTCATGATAAAAGACAAAAACTTATCCTGTAACCGGGTTTGGTCATGTGGGTGCTACTCATGTAATGTGTCTTAAGTAGGAATAGCCTAGAGCAGCCCATCACTCTCCAGGTCGACTTCTGGTTTGAATTTCGAGTTTTCCGTCTCCTAGACCGTTAGTCATACCAAGGTTAAAGATCCCAGTCTTCCCTTCTATTTACTTATATCTGAAAGGAGAATAGTCGGATTCGTAACTTTCCTAAGGGAATTTGCACTATGTGAAATGCAAACAGCCTTCTTCAGGTTTTGGACTCTGGTATCCGTGTCCACTGCCTATGGTACAAACGCTTCCTATCTTATTCATGATATCTTACGTAAAATACACAAAAATGTTCTAATGATTTGATACTTCGATAGGATCATATTGCATTTTATGGAGTAACATTGAGGTCTTCATTAAAAATATGTGTAAGATTTTTAAATTCAAAACTTTTGTAAAAACGTCTTTTATTATACTTGTTCTATGTTGTCTTTTGACAGGGAAATGTATGAGCAGACTAGTTGATAATGCTACGTAAAATGGAACCGGCTAAAAGAGTTCAAACACAAGGACAGTTTGCATCCATCTTGAACAAAGACAGTTTGCATCCATCTTGAACTTATGACTTTGGGAAAGGCATGAACCTATTTCTTCTTTCAGCTACAGGTTAACAGCAGGGCTGATAAGATTTTTTAATCTTGTAAAAGACAATGTATCTTGAGTGTTTGATAAAAACTAAAACTAGATATCATTCCAATCGTCCCTTAGCCCTGGGAGTTTCTATGTCGAAGAATTACTTGGTATACAAGCTAAAGTTAAAAGCTCATCAGTATCCATCTTTCAAAATTGTCGGTAAAAACACGTTTCATTTTATGAATACAAAAAAAAATCGTATGCAGCATACATTTAGTTAAAAGAAAACATGTTTGCTTATGAATTTATATATATATATATATATATATATAACATTTGAACATCTTTTGCCTAATGGTTAGAGTAATAGATGGCCTGAGAGACTGTTGCCCAGTCGGATGGGGCTGTAGAATACACCAAATGGTTCTTTGCAGAGGGGTAAACCTCTCGCAACGAGTGTCCTGTTATGACATAAAACAATCTGATGGTGAGGTTCCAGTAATGCTGAAGCTTTAGGGAATGCCGAGTACTCCTTCATTGCCATTGCTTCCTGGTCCACTCTGGCCTGATAGGGTCCCATCTATGGGTCAAATAGAACTATCTATGTGTGCAAAGGACTGATGTTAAATAGTGCCTGCTATGTAGCAATACTTAAAGTCATTTTGCTAAGTGTAAAAAGGACCTCAGACTCGTTTAAGAATGTTATCAGCGAAATGTATTTCCAAATCATACATATATTCAATATATATGTTTAAATCACCAACAAAGGTTGATATGCCATAAAGCCAAACCAAACAACCAGACCCCGGGAGACTGGGGTTCAATGCCAGGTCGAGTCATATCAAAGACTCAAAAATGGTACTTGGTGTCTCCTTGCTTAACACTCAGTATTATTAGGTACATATCAAGGGTAAGTAGAGTAATCTAGGGAAAGGAGTAACACCCTCTTCTATAGCTCGGTGTAGTTGCTATTGAAAAGGAGCCTTCAGGTCGCCCTCGACTACGGTCAGCAAACTTGTAATCCGTATAAAGGCTTTGTAATATTATTGATAATATTCGATAGGTCCGTATGCAAAAAAAAAAACAACTTTCAAGAAACAACTACACAAAAAATTTAAATATGAATGTACACTGAATGTGATTCCTTAACCTCTTGGCATGAAATAGCTATGGATGAGTTAGTATGCCGTAAAAACCAATCAATTAAATCCTTCAAAGTAATCACTCAACTGATCAATGAAGACTGACGCCTACAATGTAACATTTGAACATTCGTTTTACAAGTTTTTAATCCGTGAAAAGCGTTTGTTGTATTTACATTTTCAGGATTGTCTTTTTTTTTATGTGCGTCAGGTTCAATTAGTTAGAATTGGAAATTACTGAAACGTAAAGAACTAGAATCTTATATGACATAGTATCGCCCGATAATCTTTCTAAATGTTTATAAACAAGAACATTCAGAGCACAGATGAATGAGAAATAAAACGGAAGGTCTAACATGAATGCATGAATAAATACGTTCAGCGTTATCCACGCTTTTTGCTTCAGGTGATCGGAGTAAACCTGAGACGGGGGTTGGAAACAAATAGGTCCTTACCTGTCGACTAAGTAATATGATCTCTGGAATAATCCATGGCAATAATCCGGTTCTGCGATAATCCTACGGCCTCAGAACTGATAAATCCCTTTGCTAGCATCTTTTTTTTTTATTTTTCCTTCCTTCCTTCCTTCCTTCCTTTTTTCTTTTTTTGAAGAATTCAAACGTTTTTAAGCTAAAATTTTCTTTAAAAATATTAACATAATTAGCATACACTAACAATGAATGCCAAAATCCGACATGTTTTTCAAAAAGCTAAGGTGTAAAAATATTTTAGAGAAAAAAAAAAACAACTTTATACTCGTTGTGCCTTTTATCTTCCCGAATAAACATCAATGATTGTTTAGAACTCTGTATTTTTCTTTTCTTTTTTTTTTCTTTTTTTTTTTTTTGGTCAGAGGGATATTGTTTGTGTATATTAGCGAGATATATACCCCTTAATGTGCCCGCGTAAATTTGTGGTTTGGCTAATTTTAGTATATTGGTGTGTATGCGTGCGTATCTTCAAGTGCTGTAGGAAAAGATTGGCTTTGGGAAAAATTAAAGTTATTTGTGACTGAATCTAGCGACTGAACGCTGAGGGTCACAAGAGATGGGGGAAGAGGTTAAGTGTTCTTCTCTGAATCCCTTGTTACCCCGAGGATGACGTACAGTGATGGCAACATAGAATAAGAGTGAAGTAGAAAAGCTTACCTGTCGATGACTGGTTCCTCGCTGCCGTGAGCGCCACTCATTCTACCTGTTTGGGAGGCTAGCAAACTTGTTTTACCAGTCGCTATCTACGGTCGCTGATATTGCACAGGTAAAAAAGAAAAAAAAAAAAGAAAACCTGTTCGACCTCTGATAACTCGCTGATAATTGGGAGAAAGTAAGCAGATGAAACTGGGAGGGAGAAAAAAAAAGAAAGGAAGGAAGAAAAATAGAAAGAGAGGGGGGTATAGGGGAAAGAAGAAAGAAAGAAAAAGAAACAATGAAAGAGAGAAAGGGACAGATATAGCTGAGTTAGTCTGCACCTCGTTCTGGATCTTTCTTTTTTTTTATCACCCTTCGACGGGCTCTTTCTCGTTGGGACAAGTTCTTATCTCATACCTGTCCGTGGATATGACCACTGGTCAAAGGATAATCAGACGGTGAGACGGACGGAATACAGCAGAATGCGATGGTACGGCGAGCTGACTGGCCAACAATCGTTCTCTGTCCTCGACTTTTTCCCTTCTACTTTCTTTGTACGGCATTCCCACCCCGGAAACGTCTCCGCTGTTCTCTCTCATTTTTTTTCCCGACATGCATTTGTTTCCTTGAAGTTTTTTTTTCTCACTGATGCTGTTATAAATTTTATTATTGTTAGCCAAGAGGATCTTGTATTACAGCAGTCTCAATCTCCCCTCACATTTTCGCAAATTTACATATGCTTAATTAAGTGAAGGGATTGTCCGGATACGTATATTTAATTTATTTTATAATTACAAAGGTTAGCAAAATCAGGTAGATACATATCACTATCAATAATTACATATATTGATTACAATTCTATATAAACATAAACGTTTCCTTCTCTCTCTCTCTCTCTCTCTCTATATATATATATATATATATATATATATATATATATATATATGTGTGTGTGTGTGTGTACAAAAAATTCATGTAAATTTATGATTTCATCAATACATAAAGACACTATAAAAAATGAAAAATCTGTTGATTTTCCGTAATCCAATATGTGTGTATGTTTATGTGTGTGATCCTAAGTCACATTTCGAAATAGGTGTAAGGATTTTAGAAGTATGTACGTACGTATGTATGTATATATGTGTGTGTGTATGTGTTTGTGTGGGTAACTAAGTCACATTTTGAAATACGTTTAAGGATTTTGGAAATACCCGCGGTGTAATGGCTAAAATACTAGATTGCGACCTCGAAATGAGTTCGAACTCCACTCCCGCTATAATGTTTACTTTCGGACTAATACCTTTCAGGAAAGGCAAGAACCCCCTTATCCCCAAGCTATGGGTTGAATAGCATCACTGCTGTTCTTCTACAAGGATGGCTTTGATATTGTATCAAACAAAGAAACCTAACCAAACCGAACCTAAAATCGAGCGGAACCAGTAGAATATTGTACTCTATCAACAAAAATATTGTACTCTATAAACAAAAATATTGTACTCTATAAACAAACACAAAAATGTACAACAATATGACGATATTCTAAATTCTAATACACACACACACACACACACATATATACATTTATATATATATATGCATTTATACGTAAACATATTTTGTTTCAACTAACTGTAAGTTGCATGTGATTTTTGTGTTTTATATGATTCTTGCTTTTCAGCAAAAATGTTGAAAGATGGCTATGGATGTTCTCCTTAACCCTGTAGACTAAGTAATTCTTTTTCATGGAATTTCCCAGGGC
>OY757913.1:83690694-83730694 GCA_963585895.1 Sepioteuthis lessoniana | reverse complement strand
TTTCCCGATATATAGTTTTTCCCTGTGTTTTTGTATTTTTAAGCATCTATCGTTGATTTAACATCACTAAATATCATCCTTTCCAGTCCTAATGATGGTTCAGTAGAACCGAAACACTATAGTGTCGACTTTGTTTCGTAAGAAATCTCTCCTTCAACTTGGATCACCTTCTTATCAATTTTTTCTCTATATTGCCGGATTTTACTCCATTATTTACTTATATATATATATATATATATATATATATATATATATATATATATCAAACCATTCGCAAGTGCTTGATGCAATACAAGGTCAATCTTTTTAAGCAGATTTTGAATTTAAGAGCCTTCCTCTTCTGCCAAACCAATGTTAAAAGTGCCAAGTCTTCCCTACTATTTAGTCACAGCTGGAGCGCTAAATGAAATGCATACCACCTCGTCTTGGATATGAACACTTGTCACCGTCTCCTTTTCCAACGACAATAAGAATTTTACGAGTCCATATATATATATATATATATATATATATATAGTTCCTAGACATTCACAGATAATAATGAAACAACGCAATGTGAAGTTAGACTCACATACAAACGTTTTTCTGCAACACAATGCATAGATAGATATATTCATAAATCAAAATATATTTCAAAAATTTGCTGCGTTTGTCGGCTCTTTTTATTCATCAATTTACTGGTTAGGTTTGGTCTGGTTTAGTTTGGTTTGGTTTGGTGTGTCTAACAGTCATATCAACCTTCACGGGTTTATTTTTACAATGAATTGTCAAACACAAAATTGTAATTGAAAAAGCTACTTGAAGATATCTATATAAATTTTAGAATATAAACTTGAGAGTAAGTATCCTTATATATATTTCTCTCCCTCTCTCTCTTTCTCTCCCTCCCCCCTCTCTCTCTCTCCATCTCTCTCTCTCTATATATATATATACGTGTGTGTGTGTGTGTGTGTGTGTGTATGAATATCTATATTTATAATAAGTTTATAAATGTATACATATAATATATATATGTAAATATATATACATTCCCACACACACACGCACACATTATAATATGCATATATATATATATATATATGTACATGAGTTTACATGTATATATATCATATATATGCATACATAGTTTGGTGTAGGAGAGGGAGATACACCTTTTCCTGGATGGCCCCATTTTACCTGTGATCCGTACTTTATAATGTTGAGTGTTAAACATTAAGGCATCAAGTACCATTTTTTTGAGTCTTCGGTATGACTCGATCTAAGATTGAACCCAAGTCTCCAGGGCCATTGGCGAACACATGCTTATATAAACAAAGTATAAATATACAAAGTATGTACACATATACCTACCCACACACACATAATTATATATATATATATATATACGACAGTCAGTTGAAAAGATAATTGCCAGAAAAGTTCATACGATGACTATATATCCTCAGCAGGTGACTTTTTTTACCAATGGGATTCAAGTACTGCATGGAAGAAGTATGTGTACTATAAGGGGGCCTACATTGAAGAAAACACATTTGGTCACATACCATTAGAGAATCTTGTCCAGCCTATGAACTTTTCAGCTGAAACTAGTATATATATACAGGGTGACCCCCAAAAAAAAACAGAACCCATATTATTTCTATAAAAATATATGGGTTCTGTTTTTTTTTTTGGTCACCCTGTATATATATATATATATATATATATATATATATATATATATATTACACACACACTTTTCAGCTACCAAAAATTTAATGACAGATCTCTATTCAAGCCAGCTATACTCGTCATCATTTTGAATAGCCCTAAAACAAACACTTTTTCGATAAACTATTTCTATACAATTTCATTTCGCCGCTTTTTCAAAAATACCCCGTATCTATTGAATGACTCTCACTTATATATATATATATATATATATATATAGGACAAGGGAGATGTTTCGGTACAATCTATGAAAATAAAGCGATAAATTACTTTTAAATAAAATGTTTAACATTCATAAAAAATTCTGCAGACACAATTTTCCATTACAAAAAAAAGTGCACATTATATTTGTGTGATTTTTGTGTATATCTCAATATCAGTGTGCTTGTAGGCTGGTTGGTAGGTTGGGTTTTATGGCATATCAACCTTTGTAGGTTATTTAACGCCAAATCCATTTTTATGTAAATAATCAGTTCTATTTCAAACAATTCAGTTTAGCATGAGTACACAGTTTAATTATCAAAAACATTTCTATTTCAAGCTATTCAATTTATGCAAAATTTTTTATTTCAAACTATTCCATTTAGTATAAGTGTAGTTTTTGTCCACACACAGTTAATTGTTAAAACAGTTCCATTTCAAAAAATTCAGTTTTACATAAATACGCAATTTAGTTCTATTTGACTCATAGATAGGACCCTATCAGGTGCTACCACTCCAGGCCATTGTAGACATGGCGATGAAGGGGTACTCTATGTTCCCCAAAGCTCCAGCATTATTGGAATCTCACCATCAGCTTGTTTTGTGTCATATCCAGGACACTCGTAAGGGGGTCTTACCACTCTGCAGAGATGCAGTCGGTGTATTCTACAACCCCTGCCGACTGGGAAATGTTTGTTGGCGTACCCTTATATATACAGATAGATAGATATAGAAATAAATAAAAAGCAAATGAGGGGTCAAGTAGACAAAAGGAAAACACAATATAAGAATAAGAAAAAGAGAAGGGTAACCTTCATAAAAAACAATAACCAATTGAAAACCATTCAAACCGCAAACACATGTGAGTTCAAGTTTCACTGAATATCCCATTAAGAAGGCCTTGTGCAATTCGTGTTCTCTGACGAAAGCATCAAGCAGGAAACATACACATATGTAAGAACAAAATAAATATATAAATTCTAAAAAAATACAAATCTCTTCTGGGACCTACTCATTTATATATATATATATATATAATATTTATATATATATATATATATGTGTACTCCTATGGACCCCCACATATGGCCGGATAAAAGCAGGTCGACCGGCTCGAGCATACATACAGCAGGTATGTGAGGATACGGGATGTAGCCCTGAAGACTTGCCAGAGGCGATGAACGATAGGGAGAAGCGGCGAGAGAGGGTCAGGGATATCCGTGCCTGTGGCACGACATGATGATGATGATGATATATATATATATATATATATAGTATATTCATATATATATATATATATATATATATATATATGTATATATATGTATGTATCTATGTATACGACTATTGATCAAATGCATGCGTTAATCACAATGAATAAACAAAAGAATTGAGAAAACAATATTTTTCAAATAGATAAAAACAATAAGAACTAATAAACGTTTTTACCGAAGAGTTTTATTTTGGCTTGGTTTCCTTGTTTGATGGCATTTCAACTTTCGTGGGTTATTTAGTCCCAAAATCATCCCCCATAGAACAGTAGTAGTTGTACTATTTAACCCATATCTGGGAGGATAAGGGTATTTGTACCTTTCCTAAGGGTTGTATTTGTACCTTTCCTAAACTCACTTGCAACAATGTTATATAATTTACAAAGCGCTTTGCTTTGATGTGGCACAAGGCCGAATGAATGGGGCGCCCAATGAGACTCGAACTCACTCGTGTAGGTCTGCTAGTCTAGCTTGCTAACCGTTACACCACCAGAGGTGCCCCTTGCAACAATGTTATAGTGTAGTTCGTAAGCCACAACACCATCGGAATTCTTCCCACCGGAGTGGGTTTTTTTATATCCTTCATAATTTTGTCCCATTTTTACTTATTCTGAAATTTTAAAAGTTCGTTTGACGTTATTTTTTTATGATTCTTGTCTTTTTTATATATCGTGCCCTCTCAAGCCTCTCTCATATCTCTTTCTCTTACTCTCTCTCTCTCTCTCTCTCTCTCTCTCTCTCATATATATATATATATATACATATTCATATGAGAGAGAGAGGGAGAGAGAGAAAGAGAGACAGAGACTGACTTGTTTTTGCGTACGTTGAACTGGACCATTTAACCAAAAAACTACGATTAAATATACATTCAGATACATTACACACAAAAATACATATATGATTATAAATGTACACACACACACACACACACACACACACATATACATATATATATAGAGAGAAAGAGAATATTTTCACTTCGAACATGTTTGATTAAATAGGACAGACACCTCGTTTCTGCCTATTTTATCTTCGAACCGTTCAAGTTTTAGAGTTTATTTCATTATTCATTCTTTCGAAGATAGCTCCAATTGGGACCGAAAGTAACAGGGAAAAATACAGCACCTTCCTGAATTCATCCCCTTCAAAAGTCAAGTAACTCATACAAAGACTTGATCAGATTGGAGATAAAAATAGGCAGAAATAAAGTTTTGCCCTATCTAATCAAACCTATATATATATATATATATATATATATATATATAAAGTTTATTATATTTGTAAATATAAAAGTTCTCAGTACTATTGATAGAGCGTATATTCAAGTTGGGATAGCGTAGACAGCGCATAAGCGAGAAAATCTGTTATATATATATATATATATATATATATATATATATATATATATATATATATACCCAAGAGTTTTTGTATTGAGCGGTTAGTTATTATTTGAATTTGGTATCATTACATTATTTTTCATTATATATATATATATATATATATATATATATATATAAGTAATGAAAAATATTGCTATTGATACCAAGTTAATAATTAACCACTGAATACAAGACCTTTTGGTCACACACACACACACACACACACACACACACACACACACACAGGGATGGTTATACAACTCTTTCGACGTTGTGACATACGTTTTTTTAAAAGCCAAATAATCTTCTTTTTTTAAATAAGTATATATCGCATTGTCCACTTTTACGCTGATACTGTAATTTTTTAAAAATCTGTCCGTGTGACAATGAATTTTCTTTACGTATATCAGTTCATATTTCTGGGCATATACGAGGTGCATACGATCAGTTTCCAGACTTTTTTCGTATGGACACTTTTATTGATAGTACACGCATGAAACTCGATCCCCCTTCGAAGTAATCTCCCCCGGCTGCAATGCACTTGTTGTACCGTTCCAACAATTTATGGAAGGCCCCATGGAAGTCCTCTTGTGTGAGCATTTAAATGACCTTCGCCGCAGCCTCTTTTATCTCCTCAATAGTCTCATAACGACAACCTCTGAGCTTAGGGAATAACCAAAAGTCACAGGGAGCAAGGTCTGGACTATAGGGATGCCCATCTTGGTCAAATAGTCTGTGACAAGAATAGAGTTGTGGACTGGTGTATTGTCCTGCTGGAAATTCCACTGACCCGATTTGAAGAGTGCTGGCCTCTTCCCAAGGAATCTCTTGCTGAACTCCCTTAAAACCTCAACATAGTAACCCTAACCCTAACCGTCTGACCAATCAACTCTGGTGTGTTGACTTCCTTACTCATCCCACACCTCTCATCATCCCACACAGACTCCCTGCCTTCCTTGAGTCTCTTATGCCACTCAAAAACTGATGCTCGATTAATGCAAGATGCTCCAAAAGCAGTCTGAAGCATTCCATACGTTTCTGTGGCATTTTTCCAAGTTTAAAACATAATTTTATTGCATATCGTTCTTTTAAAGTGTCACATTGCATGTTTGAAATTGACCAGTTGTGACAATCAGGGTTTTGTAGGGTGTATTCCAATTGCTGCTATAGCTGTTGTTTAAGCTGAAATCATAAAAATTGGTCAGTCATCTCATAAGATGTATAGCAATACCATACTGGATTTTCAAGAGTCTACGGCAATTTTAGATGCCCATACGAAAAAAGTCTGGAATCTTATTGTATGCACCTCGTATGTACTTTGTGTCTTACAGGTTATAATATTTATACATATATCTATTTATATCTATGTATATGAACTTATATAATGTATATATTAGTCGGTTATTATTTTTTTGTTTTGTTTTGTTTTGCTTGTGTTTATGTTGTTCTTTGCTTGTTTAGGTTTTATGGTATATCAACCTTTGTAGGTTATTTAACGCTAAATCTATTTTTAAGCAAATAGTCAGTTCTATTTTAAACAATTCAGTTTAGCATGAGTACATAGTTTAATTGTTAAAAACATTTCTATTTCAAGCTATTCAGTTTATTCAAACAGTTTTAATTCAGCTAATTCACTTTAGTATAAGTAAAGATTTTGTTTACATACAGCCAAGTGTCAAAACAGTTCTATATTAAACAAATAAGTTTAGTGTAAGTAGAGTTTCCATGTCAAAACA
Organism: Sepioteuthis lessoniana; assembly: GCA_963585895.1. NCBI lineage: Eukaryota > Metazoa > Mollusca > Cephalopoda > Myopsida > Loliginidae > Sepioteuthis > Sepioteuthis lessoniana. The sequence goes on along the minus strand of OY757913.1, from coordinate 83,724,391 downwards.
GTTCCATTTCAAAAAATTCAGTTTAGCATAAGCACGCAGTTTAAATGTAAGTACAGTTTAATTGTCAAAAACATTTCTATTTCAAGCTATTCAGTTTAGTCAAACGGTTCTAATTCAAACAAATCAGTTTAGTATAAGTAGGCAGTTAGTTCTATTTAACCCATTGATAGGGCCCTATCAGGTGCTACCATTCCAAGCCAGAGTGGACCTGGGAGCAATGGTAATGAAGCGATGCTCTGCATTCCCCAAAGCTCCAGCATCATTGGAACCTCACCATCAGATTGTTTAGTGTCATATCCAGGACACCCATTGAGGGGGGGGTCTTACCCCTCTGCAGAGGTGCAGTCGGTGTATTCTAACTTCGGTTTATGATGAAGAAATTATGTCTGGTTTAAAACACACTGTTAACAATTATGCTTGTTTCTATGGTACAGATATGTCGATGAAAAAATTAATTCCTAATTTATTCACCAAAATAGTATTGAATGAATCAAAATCATTGACATAACGCGGGGTTAGTCGCCATGGTGTACAGGCTGCATGAGCAGGTTGTGATACAAGGTCAGTTATTTAAGCGGGGTTTAACAGTTTTGAATTAATTTTTTTTCTTCTAGACTTTGCCTTATGCTCAAGACAAAAAACAACTTTCATTTTAAATCATGAAAAAGTATTTCCTCAAAGAACATAATCAATCACGACTCCTATTAATAATCATTATTATCGTTCGTCCCAGGTCCTTGAATTATTACTAGGTAGAGTCTCGGTGACGTAGTGGCTAACCTATTGCACAGTGACATCGAAGTAAGCGAGTTCGAATTCCAGTTGAGCTATTACGTTCACTTTCGGACTAATGCCCTTGAGAAAAGTATGAAACCCTTTATTCCCCGAGCTATCGGTTTGATATTACCACTACTTATCTTCGACAAGGATAGCTTTAGTATTAAATAACCCACGAAGTTTGATATGCCATTAAATGTCAAGTATTCCCGTATTGTTACTCGCCTGCAGTCAGGATTGAACTTGCAATCTCCTGATGATTGTCACTTAGAAGCTTAGGTTATAACTGTTACGCCAACGATCCTTGTGGATGTGCTTCGAAGTTCCGTGTAGGCTCCTAGGTTCAACAAGAAACACGTGAAGAAGGTAGGAGGATATATCAGCTGAAACGTTGTGAATATAACAACAGAGATGAAGACAATTGTCCGAAAACCCTGAATGATGGAACCATTAAATTATAAGAATATTGATTACATTCTAATTTCTTGTTTTATGTTCCACTGACGTCGCTTTTGAGACTCAAATTCCCGCCAGTTTTAAATTTATTTTTACGTAGACGAAGAAAGAAATATTTCCTCTGATGTTTTTTTTTAAGTATATTGATTCTTATCAGGGGCTTAGCTTCCTTTTTCAGATTTTCCTTTTGTGTATTATGGGATGTCCCAATCAAGTTTGAAGCATTTTAGCAACGAACGCAGAAACAATAAATCGACTAAACCGAAAGTACCATTTAAAAATTAAAATAAAGAAAATAAAATGAAGAAATTAAAATGAAGAATGTAGCTACTGGTTCCTGATTCTACAGTCTTTTATGAATAAAGCCCCCCACACACACACACTCATAAAAAAGTGTTGTTCTGGATATGACACTAAACTGCATTTTATGGTGAGGTACCAGTTCTGGAGATATGGAGAGATTAGAGTACCCCATCATTGCCATTACTCCCAGGTCCACTATGACCCGGAGTAGTAATATCTGTTATGAAATATGCAGTTTTGTCCCGGATTTGAATTCGGGTCACCTTGTCTAGTTCCTACGACTCTACCCATTAGACTACTAGCGCCTCTATATGGTTTCAAATATTTCTATCAAAATTCGAATCATTTTTAAACAGATTTATGTGACCATGGACTGGACACTAACAAGTACTGTCACTCTGAATCAGAGTGGGCCTGTGAGTAATTACAATGAAATGGTGACTTCATATTCCCCCAGAGCTCCAGAAGTAGAGATTCATCACTGGACATCTCTGGGCACCGAGTTTATCTTTACGGGAGTGCAGGGAATGCAATCGGTTTATTCTCGGCTCCACTGACAGGACGCCCAGCGTAGACGGGTATCTCAACTAACGTTTCTCTATTTGGTCAGCGTCTACATAAGTTTTTCAGTATAAATGCACGCACTAACCGAAAGATAGAGAGAGAGAAAGAGAGAGAGAGAGAGAGAGAGAGAGAATGAGAATAATTGGACAGTGTATAGAAAGAAGATTGGTTAAAAAGGAAACCAGTTGTGAGAGATCAAAGCAATAAAGCCATCCAGGTGTGTGTGTGTGTGTGTGTGTGTGAGTACATTAATGTAAGTGTATATGACTGTGTGCTCACACGCGTTCATAAATGTTTCTTTGTGTTTTCTTCTAATTCGAATATAGGCGTCTCCCGAGGTAAGAAGTTGAGTGGAGATAATGATTGTAACACAAGGAAGAACAGTATTAGAAAGCCATTGATAGTAAAAAAAAAAAACCGTGTTGGATTTTCTATCATCAACAATGATGAATCATCAGTCTAATAAGGATGTAATATTATAAGGATGGTAAGTGTCAGTTTAACTGAGATGATTAGTCAAATCAACTGAATTTTATTTCTTTTTACCTTTTCTTCGAAATCGCTGACTGCATACCCAGCAGAGGAGTAAAACTCTCCTCCCTATCCAAAAAGGGCGTGTCTTGAGTATGATACTAAATTGCATCTGATGTTGAGGCTCCAGTTTTGTAGATTTAGGGAGAGTGGACAACCACTTCAATGGCATTACTCCCTGGTCTACACTGACCTGGAGTAGCAAGTACCTGTTAGGTCCCATATAGATCTGTTAAAAATCATTCATATTCGTGCGCAAAAAAAATAAAATTAGAATTGAAAAAAAAAAAACTCCCAAGAAACAACTGTACAAAAAAGTAAATACGAGGACTAGTGAAAAGGTGATGTCTTTTTCTTTTGTACAGGAATTTGATGTAGCCTACCGGGTTTTCTCAGATATTTCAAATATGCTAAAACCCCTCTACTGATATACAATAGCATTGATAATATGATATGATAATGAATTTTTTACGTAACTTTGTTTACCATTTATAATATTTGTACTTATTATAGGCGCAAGTGTTATAAATATGAAATAGTGTTAAGAAAGAACTTTATTATTTTAACTAATATCTTTTGTTTAGTTAAAGGCTAAGCAGAGACACTTCGGATCGAAGTTATGGCAAGGTGAAGCCAAGGAAAAAAACATATCTCGTGTAATGAACGACCTGTTTTTTTAAAAAAGGAAATGGTCTTAAAATGTCGTTCATTATACGAGCATATACGGAATGTATTTATTGAACCAAACCTTATTTAAACTGCGTAAAAGAAAATCAATGATTAATTCATTACGTTGCTGAAATGGACCATAAATCTATCAGGGCCACTTTATGTTATAGCAATAAACACAAACATAACACGGTACAATGTTTTCATAAGGACTTTGAAGTAAATAAACATTGTCAAGCAGTTAATGTTTCATGGTCATCTGTACAAAAAATGCAAGAATTACAGGGTGCGGAAGCAAAATTAGGAATATTCTAGTAGAGAAATTTACGAATTTATCATAAAACAAGATAAATTTTGATTTAAAAGAAATAAGCAACAAAATAAGAAGATAGACACAAAACAGTAAATTTACTCAATATGGTCACATTTTTTTTTTTCAATTATTGTATCAACACGTCTTCGAAACAATTTGCATGCCTTCAAAATAAATTCTTCAGATATTTTATTCCATCCCACAGTAGCAGTCTTGAGAGAACCAATATTTGGATGGGAAGTTGCATTTGTTTTGTTTTCTAAAATGTCCCATATAGTGTAATCAAGGGGGTTAAGTCTGGGCTTAAATCTTGTTTAATTGCTGTCCTCCCAGTTTTCTCGTGGACTTTCAATTCATTAGCGTACTTTCTTATTGATGTTGTGGGGTCCTTCTTAATCGCCTTAGCGAGAGCAGTTATAAAGTCTTCTTTTCGTTTTCTGTTCAATCCTACACTCCCCCTTTTCCTTAAAAAGCTCTTTTTCTGTAAAAGAATTTTTCTTTACTTTATATACGGTAGACAAAGAAAATTTGGCTTGGTTTCGGTATTAAGCAAATCATAGATTCTTTGCTGTTTCTTTTCTTGCTCACTCATATTGGGATGAATTTTAATAAAAAAAAAATGTGCTTGAACAATAGAGCTAATCATGAAAAGTTCGATTCATCGCGTTTCTTTTTTTCTTTTTTTTTTTCCTTTTTTTTCTTCAAAAACTGAAATTAAACAAAGAAAAAACGTTTTAAAAATTATTTCATATTTTGCTTCCGCACCCTGTAGCAGGATGTTTTTTCATCCCAATTTTTCAGGGACTGGAAAAAAAGATCAGAAGAAAAAATGTTGTGAAGGATATTACATTGGCTTTCTGGAAAGGAAATTTTCAAATTAAGAATAATTTTCCTTAATAAAAAAAAAAACAAAAAACTCTACGTACTTAATTTTTAGTAATGACCACCTTACAACGAGTCAGTAATTTGATTAAGTACTGTTAGTTTAACTCTTTTTCGAATGATTATCCTGAACTTTAATTTAAAAAGTACTCTATGTACTTTGCTTGTTCGTTCGTTTGGGTTTTATGGCATACCAACCTTTGTAGGTTATTTAACGCCAAATCCATTTTTATATAAATAATCAGTTCTATTTTAAACAATTCAGTTTAGCATGAGTACATAGTTTAATCGTAAAAAAAACCTTTCTATTTCAAGCTATTCAGTTTATTCAAACAGTTTTAATTCAGCTAATTCAGTTTAGCGTATGTACAGATTTTGTTTACACTGTAAAATGTCAAAACAGTTCTATATATAACAATTCAGTTTAGTGTAAATACAATTTCAATGTCAAAAACAGTTCTATTTCAAGTAATTCAGTTTAGCATAAGCACACAGTTTAAATGTAAGTACGGTTTAATTGTCAAAAACCTTATTTTAAGCCATTCAGTTTAGTCAAACAGTTCAGTTTAGCATAGGTATGCAGTTAGTTCTATTTAACCCATAGATAGGGCCCTTATCAGGTGCTACCACGCCGGGCCAGAGTGGACCTGGGAGCGATGGCAATAAAAGAGTACTCCGCATTCCCCAAAGCTCCAGCATTACTCGAACTTGCGGAGCAGCAGCTGTATCAACACTGTGCTTCTCTAGTTGTTGAGTCGCATTTCGGCCGGCCGTGCTGGCTGCTGCACGGATCTGGCCGAGTGTGTCTTGGCAGCTGGATAATTTCCTTCGGTCTCAGGGGGCCTTCCCCCCAGGCTTTTACTCCCTTCGGGGAGGTTGGGTTAATCGCCCGGCGCCCGAGGCGCCCCTAATAAGGGGAATGCCGACGGGGCCGTAGGCATTTTTGGGAAATGCCGGGCGCGTGTGGGCTACGACCTTGCGCCCGGACCCACCAAAAAAAGGCCTTGTGCCACACTTTCCCGTTAGGTGGGGCGCGCAACAAATACTGCAGCATTACTGGAACCTCACCATCAGATTGTTTCGTGTCATATCCAGGACACTCGTTGGTGGGGGGAGTCTTACCCTTCTGCAGAGGTGCAGTCGGTGTATTCTACAGCTCCAATCGACTGGGCAAACAGGAGGAGGAGAAGTAGGCTAATGCTCTCTCTATCATATAGAAAACGTGTTTGTTTTGTTTTTTTACCAATCCACTATATTTTTCTCCTATCTGTTGGATAAATGCTCGGCTTATTAAAGGTTATGCGAGTGTGAGTATGTGTTTTCATTGAAGCTCTTAATGAAATATGCTTATGACTACTTTTGTGAACGAAAAAAGAAAACGAAAATAATTTGTCAGCACTTAGCCGGTTCCAGCAATGGGTAGATGCATGGTATGCTTGTGGTAAATGTTCAACAAAACTTGAATGTCGATTTATTCATTGATTTTTTTTCAAAACTCACTTATCAGACTGTTTTTAACTGCTTTCAAATGACGTCCGATTATCAACAGAAAATCAACCAAAACCACAGATTTGGGCGAGAATTTTGTTCTTTTCTTTTTCTTTCTATATATTCTAACAACATGACCATCGTGGACCTTTCGTTCTGTAACTAGTCCTTAACTTTTGATTGAAAAAAAAAAAACTCCAAAAATCAAGGAATTATCCGATTTTAATGAAATTTTCAGGGTTCATTCTTTTCTTTGATGAATTAATTTTATAAAAAAAAATAGCTGATATTTTTTTTTTTTTTTTTTTTTTTGCAGGTCGCTTAACTTTATCCCACCCCCGTGTTTGGCGATAAGAAATCGGTTGGGATATGGGATATGGTATATACTTTCTGTATATCATAAAAAGACAATATTCTTCTGCGTATGAAATAAAGAAGAAAAAAATTAAATTGGTGCTATTGGTAGAAAATAGTACCCAAAATATAAATATTAAATTTAAAGAAATAATGACTTATTAAAAAATACAATTTTCTTTTAGATTATTAGGAAAATAATTCTGTACTGTTATTTTTTCTGCTTAGAAAAAGTGGGGTCTTAAATAATTCAGTATCGATATTTGGTCAACTTAAAAGTAGTAAAGGGGGGGGGTCTTAAATTTGCATTAGATTTTAATGTATTTTTCTCTATTCACAGACTAAATCTAAATATATTACACAAAAAATATTTTACTAATCGAAAAATATAAATCTTAAACCAAGAAATTTGGTGGGTGGGACTTTTTTTTCAATATTTCTATCTATTTTTCAAGATATTAAAAACGTTTGACGAAAAAAGTAGTAATTAACTAAGCATTTTGCTCACATGTGGCACGAGGCCGAATTAATGGGGTACCCAAAGAGACTCGAACTCACTCTTGCAAGTTTGTTAGTCAAGTTTGCTCACCATTTCACTAACCAGAAAAAAAGTATGGAAACCTACCGTAATAATCATTTGTTAATCATTTTCCAGTTTTGTCCCGTGTATTCGGGTTGAATATATCTATTTTTATTACGTTTTGCTGTAATTTTTAGTTTCCTTTACATTTCACTGGTGTCATATTTTGAAAGATTTTTGTATTTTAGAATCTAGAATTAGAAGCCAGATTCTTATATTTTAGGGGCTAAATTTTCAAACATTCATTCTTAATTCAAATTAATTTGATACCTTTAAAAATTTTAACTTATAAACTGCAAAATAAGCATTTTTTGGGTGGGGAAGTTAAACTACGTGCTTGTTATGTTACCATACATGAAACCTTTACAATTTAAGTAAATTCAGTGTTAAAAGGCTTTTAAATCCTTTTTAGAGAATAAACAAAGCTTTTAGAGAAATGCATTAGAAATACATAAAAAATATAAACTTTGCTATAAAAATACTAAAATTTAAAAAAAAGTAAAACTTAGTGTTTTAGGGATAATGAAAGATTTGTAGATTATTACATGGTAAAATATTAGATATTAAAAAGACAATTTAAAAGCATTATTATTTCTCTATTATAATAATAATAAAGTAATAAAAAAATTGAAAATAGTTATTTCATTGAGCTTTCTTAACTATACATTCAAAATGTTGATGTGCATATTTTCCTTTTTCTATTAAATACAAAACTGTTACTGGTAGGATATTCTATACTTAAAAAGTCAAGTTTTGGTGTGCGCATGTGTAGCCTACCGTAATAACAACTTTAGCGGAAAAATGAAGCGCGCTTTAATAGTTGGATTGTAAACTGACAGAGAAAGTCTCTTATTAATTTTGACTTACTACTTGGATTTAATTACCACAGTAAGTGATATAGTCATCAACGTGTAAGTAATTTTCTTACATAAATCGGTTTCCGGTTACTAATTTCATTCAAAGCACTTTTTTAAAGAGATTTAAAATTTTAGTAAAACTTTCAAATTTACGCAATCTCCAGTTCGGTAAATTTTCGACTTTACGTGAATTTAAATCTTTAAAAGTTTTTAAAAATTAATTTGATATTTAATCTTATTTTGCTTTTTATAATGATAATTATGATGTTACTGTATTTCGAATAAAATTAAAATTTAACTTTAACCAATCATTTTAATTCGTTTTAACAAGAAAAAGAGCAAAATTGTGTTAGCATAATAAATTTTGGTAAATTTTTTTCCAACGCTAACTGTTCCGGAAATGGGTGATCATTCTACATTGAACTAAAATGTGGAAGTGAACCCCACCCCTTATAAAACGTATAATAACTGTTTTTAGTTCTGTTTTGTTAATGTTGTTGTGCTGGTGGTGGTGGTGGTAGTGTTAGGAGGGTTCTAAAAATAAAAGAATAAAAACATTACGATGAATTTGAGGGTCTAATTAGTTCAAATCCCAAGAAAAAAATTTTCCCTGTGAACTTGAACGGGTACAAGTGAAGAATAGTACCAAAAACTCTCCACACCCACTAAAAAGCATTTCGTCTTCCAAGAAGCACCCCAAGCACCACCACCACAAAAGCAAAAAATAAATTATAAAATTTCCTCTTCATTTCCGGAAATAGGTAATCATTCTACATTGAATTAAAATGTGTAAGTGTACCGCTCTTGCAAAATTTAAAATTGTTGGGTTTTTCTTTACGAAAAATAATAAAAAATGGAGTGAGTTTGAATGTTCAATTAGTTCAAATTACTAGAAAAAGATTATTTGTAAATTTTTTTCCCGGTAAACTTGAACGAGTGTACGTGTTGAATAATACCCAAATTTTGAAAATAACTAACGTAAACGCAGAAAAAAGTGTATTATCAAATTATCAAAAATTCGACAAATCAAATCATACAATGCAAATATAAGATCACCACCACCAACATCATCATCATGGGAGGTGCCCTGGTGAGATGGTTATCGTCGTAGGAAATGAACACGGTGACTCGAGTTCAAATCCTGGACGAGAATGATTGCATTTCACATAGCACTAATACCCTTGGGAAAGGTATGAATCCAATTACTCTCCCTCCAGCTATGGGTAAATAGTAGGACAGACTGGTTTCTTCAGCCTTGGTGAGGCAACTAGTCTAGAAGGAAAACTCTGAATTCAAACCTGTTAAACTCCGCTTAAAAATTGACCTTGTGTCATATCCTGCCCGAGCGGAGGGGTTGGTAAATAGGATCATCATCATCATCATCATCATCATGTCGTGCTGATAGTACGGATAGACCCCACCCTACAATGAGAGTCCTGATATATGACACTAAACAATCTGAGGGTGGGGCTCGAGTTATGCAGGAGGTTTTGGGTATGTAAAGAACCCCTTCATTGCAATCACTCACGGGTCCACTTTGACCCGGAGGGATAGCACCTGATAGGGTCCTATCAATAGGTCAAATAGAACTGTTTGACATTTAAACTGCGAAAACAAATGACTTATGATAAATTGAATTGCTTAAAATAGAACTGTCTGATCATTTAACTGTGTGTAAACAAATGACTGATGTTTAATTGAATTGTAAGTTATACATAGCAATGCTTGGAACTATTTAACATTTGACTACGTTAAATTGAATTGTTTGAAATAGAACTGTTTGATCATTTAACTGAGTGCGTCTACAAAATGTATTTACAAGTCATATATCATTATATATGTATAAAAATAGATTTGGCATTGAATAAGCGACAAATGACTGATGTTTAATTGAATTGTTAGTCATACGTAGCAATACTTGGAACTATTTAACTTTGACTACGCTGAATTGAATTGTTAGAAATAGAACTGTTTGATCATTTAAGTGTGTGCGTCTACAAAATGTATTTACAAGTCCTATACCATTATATACGATGTATAAAAATGTATGTATAAAAATGGATTTGGCATTGAATAACCTACAATGGTTGATATGCCATAAAACCAAACCAAACTCAAATAATTCGTAAGACTTATTAAATCCCAAAGTCATACAATATCAATGAATGTTCAATATATTTTTGCATGTTTATAAGTCCATTTGTCAGAAAATGGATCAGTTGTACATCAATTAAATTCTAAATTAATATTCATGGTGTTTCAGAAGTAATATCAATGGCGCTGTACAGTGTGTTTCAGAAAAATCGTTTTATAATCTAAAAACTTGACTAATTCTCGTTCAAATGATCTCAAATTTTAATAGCCTGTGTAGAAAAAGTGCAAAATTCTTGGCATAAAGTGACCCAATACTAATTAGCATACCATTAAAATCAATTAATCAATCAATCAATCAATCAATCTTATCGTGAAGGCTTAGATTCAATATGCTAGTATCCCTGGTCACCGAAAGTTTACCCAAAAGAAAATTCTGATTTCAACCCTAAACAGTAAACTCTAGTTAACAAGCTGAGGGTTGTATTTCTTGTAAAAAAAAAATATAACAAATAAAATAATTTTAAAAGCAATACAGAATATATTTGTATGTTTGGGTTGTATGGCATATCAACTTTTGCCGGTTATTTAATGCCAAATCCATTTTTATACAATAAACAGTTCTGTTTCAAACAATTCAGTTTAGTACTTATAGTACACAGTTTAATTGTCAAAAATATTTCTATTTCAAACTATTCAGTTTAGTCAAACCCTTCTAAATCAAACAATTCAGTTTACTATAAGTATAGTTTTTGTTTACACACTGCTAAATGTCAAAACAGTTCTATTTCAATTAATTCATTTTAACGTAAGTACAGTTTCAATGTCAAAAACAGTTCTACTCAAACAATTCAGTTTAGCATACAAAAACAGTTCCATTTAAACAATTCAGTTTAGCATAAGTACGCAGTCTGAATGTCAAAACAGTTCTATTTCAAGCAATTCAGTTTAGCATTAGTGCGCAGTTTACTTCTATTTAACCAATAACCCACTCCTGGCCAAAGTGGACCTGGGAGCGATGGAATCTCACCATCTGATTGTTTAGAGCCATATCCATGACACTCGTTGGGGGGGGGTCTCACCCCTCAGCAGAGAAGCAGTCGGTGTATTCTACAGCCCCAGCCGACTGGGCAGACCGAATATAAATATCAATACTATCTTTATCTTTTTTTCTCTTATGGTCTTAACTACTTTTTTTTTTTTTTTTTCGTTCTTTTTTATCAGACAGAAAATTACGAAAAAATACCAAAAATACACTGAGCCTATGCAGGGAAACAAAGAATTTATTCTTCACAGACATCAACTACATGCGATCGATTCTTTTAAGAGTTATAACAAAGACAAGGAGAGAAGGCCGGAAAGCAGGAATTGTAATATGGGTAAGTGGGCGGCTCCCAGAATCTGATTGGTCGAAAAATTGTTGAGTGACAGGTAGGGCCCAGTTGACAGCCAAGCACAGCTATGGTCAAATAAACAAATCCCCCAGGAAAAAAAACGAATGAAATCAGCTTATTTCCCTGCTACTGAGAAAGAAATCCCATGGGTTAAAAATGTTATGGTAATTTCGATTTGATATGCGACGTGTATTTTCAATCAATGTTGGAGCATAACAAGAGGTTTTGTTCGGTTTCTTTGTTTAATGGCGTATCAAACTTCGTTGGTTATTTAATTCCCAAATCATCTCTGTCGAAGAACAGTAATGATAATTTTAATCATTTAGAGTGTTCGGTCCATTGTCTTCAGTTTTATTGTTATATTAATGTTTACGGCGTCATTCGGGTAATTCTTGTCGAACTCGGGAGCCTATACGGAACATCGAAACGAACCCTTTATCTAACCTACGATGTAGATTGTTTTAATTCCGTTAACCATAACAGGACACAACAGTTAAGCTATAGTAAGTATTTCTTGTTATTTCCACCTTTTGTTAGAATTGAACCTACAACCTCCAGATGATTTCATGGAAAAATTGTTAAACTAAACGCCTATATCCTTTCTGCCATGTGTCCGAAGGTTCGGTTCAAAGTTCTCTGTGGTTCCTGAGTTCGACAAGAAACTCCTAAAAAGGCCGAAGAAATCATTGGCCGAAACGTTGTAAATATAACAATAAAGATGAAGACTCCTATACTCTAAAATTTATTAAAGAAATTTAGACAAATAACAAGCAGTGATACTATTTAAGTGGGGATAAGGGAGTTCAAACATTTCCCAAGTGTATTAATCCGAAAGTTAACCTAATGACGTGAGTAGAGTTCGAACTCGCTTACTCCGAGACTGCAATCCAATGCTGTAGCCATCGCGGCATGGAATTTCCCCAAAACACAACACGACGACGAAAAGTCGAATAAATTTAGCTGATGCCAAAATATATTTTAATTTGATAATACTCACTCTTGGTAGGTTCGTAAGTTGGTTGTGTTTTATAGCATATCAACCCATTTGGGTTATTTTATGTCAAATCCTGTTTATAATCACACAAAGGCATATATATATATATATATATATATATATATATATATATATATATATATATATATATGGAAGAAAATAATGGATAGTAATCCGACAATTTGTGAAGAAAAATTGACAACAAATAATCCAAATAGAAAGTGGGGATTTATAGAGAAACAAAGTCAGTCGAATATATATATATATATATATATATATATATATATATATATATATGTGTGTGTGCGTGACTTGTAAACGAATAGTTTGTATATAACATTTTTGAACGAGTCAGATCTCATTTTTTGCACACAGTTAAATGGTTTCAAATACTGCTATTTATTTACGCTGGTAATTCTATAAAATATTGATCATTTGTCAGCATACTGTCAAATGGTTTCAAGAATTAGTATCTAACGGAAATAATTCTATTTTCTTACAGTTAAATGCTTTCAAATACTGCTATTTATTTACACTAGTAATTCTATTAAATATTGATCATTTGTTTGCATAGTCAAATGGTTTCAAGAATTAGTGTCTAACGGAAATAATTCTATTTTCTGATAGTTAAAGGGTTTCAAATATTGCTACGTGTATTTAACATGAGTAACTCTATATATTAAGTATTCCTATCTAATTTACTACTAATTATTTGTATACACAGTTAAATCATTTTAAGTATTCCTCTGTAATAGTAATAATTCAATTTAACATCAATCATTTGTTCGCACACAGTTAAACAGTTTCAAGTATTGTAAATGATTAAATAATTCTATTTGAGCAATAGATGGAATCTTAACAGGTACTACCACCTTGGGTCAAAGTGGACCTTGGAGTAATAGCAATGAAGGGGTTCTCCAAATTCCCCAGACCTCCAGGATCGGAGTTCCTGGACCGGAGCTCTAAGTCTGCATATGACACTAAATCATAAAATGGTTTAGAGTCATAAAAAAAGGCATTCGTTGGGGACTCTTGCCCTTCTGCAGAGGACCCAGTCGGCTGGAACATTCAAACAATCAAATGGTGAGGCACACATTTCTTTAAAGTTTTACGTATTTCTTTGTTTTGATTGATTGATTTTTATGGCATGTCAACTCGTTTAGCATCATTTTATACCCAAAGATTTGAGAATTGCGTTCTGTGTAGTTATTTCTTGAGAAATTTTAGTTTTTAGTTGATTGGTTTGTTGGGTTGTATAGCATATCCACTCTAGTAGGTTATTTAATGCCAAATCCATTTTTATATAAATAATCAGTTCTATTTCAAACAATTCAGTTTACCATGGGTAAATAGTTTGTCAAAAACATTTCTATTTATTCAAACAGTTCTAATTCAAACAATCCAGTTTAGTATAAGTATAGATTTTGTTTACATACAGTTAAATGTCAAAACAGTTCTATATTAAATAATTCAGTTTTGTGTAAGTACAGTTTCAATGTCAGAAACAGTTCCATTTCAAACAATTCAGTTTAGCATAAATAAGCAGTTTAAATCTAAGTTCACAGTTTAATGTCAAAAACATTTCTTTTTCAAGCTATTCAGTTTATTCAAACAGTTCTGATTCAAACAATTCAGTTTAACATAAGTATGCAGTTTAGTTTTATTAACCCATAGATAGGGCCCTATCAGGTGCTACCACTCCAGAGTCGACCAGGAAAAGATGGCAATAAAGGGGTGCTCTGCATTACCCAAAGCTCCTAAATTACTGGAACCTCACCATAAAATTGTTTTGAGTCATATCAAGAACATTCGTTGTGGGGTGGGGGGATCTTACCCCTCTGTAGAGGTGCAGTCGGTGTATTGTACAGCCCCAGCCGACTGGGCAATTTTATTTTTTTTATTTTTTGCGCATGTTAAACTAACGAATAGGAAAAAAATCAAACAGATCTCTTTTGACCCGTAAATGTAACCCGAAAAGTATAATACTGTTATATAGTCATCTACAGCATCATAACGACACAATAATAAAGACGCAGGAAGACTTCTTTATAAAAATATGTACCTCTCACTTTATTGTAAGGGTTCGAAAAGGTTATTCAAGGTTTTACTGTGAGAGGGAGTTGGAGACCGAACATAACTGCAATATATTGACCCCAACTCTTATGGCCGTCAGCGTTGTGTCTTTCTTGTTCTCCAGATGCTCAACCGGAGTCCCAGAGGCCCACTCTGCTGGGTGATGGCTTTCTTTACTGCATCTTATCAGCATCTTCTCTGGACCCCAACTCAATCGGGGGCCTCGAGCCCCTTCGGCCTAATGTGGCTTTACCTACCATATCTCGTCTATCTCCGCCTCTAACTCTAACTGCCTGACTTCTGTCTTGACTGAGTTATATAATAGTTCAACACCCACTCAATCGCCTACTCGATCTTTGAAATCGCATGATTGATCGTCATCAAGCGGAAATAATTGTCATGCAGTTCACAGGTCACTCTCTTCCGGTGCATCAGTCTATGAGTGTACCATGGGAGTTTTTTTTACCTCGTCCCATTTCATCAGCCAATTTCCGCCCACACGATTTCCTCTCATAACTGCCATTAGAATGTATCACCTCCTTCCGGTGCATCACCTTGGAATGGCATTTTTGGCCGGGTCGAAGGCCAAAATACAACAATACTAAATTGCATCTGATGGTGAATCTTGAGAGTAAATATAGGGGAGGGGTCATCGTGACAAAATGGCTAACGTTCTAGACTTCGATATCAATAAAAGCGAGTTCGAACTCCAGTTGCGCATGACGTTAACTTTCGAACAAATATCCATAGAAAAAGTACTAACCCCTTTATCCCCCAGCTATAGGTTAGATAGTATCACTACGTTTTTCTACAAGGATGGACTTAACATTTAATGTCCTACGAAGATTGATATGCCTTTACGCATTTAAATTAAAATATTCCAGGAAAATATAAAGAAATCAGTCCCTCAAAACACATCTACCGTTCCAGTCCCGTCCGCTTGGGCTGTAGAATACACCGACTGCATCTCTGTAGAGGAGTAAGACCCCCGCCTTCAATGAATGTCCTGTTTATGACTCTAAACCATCTGATAGTAAGGTTCTACTCTCAGAGCTCTGGGGAATGTGGAGTACCCCTTCATCGCATTTGCTCTCTGGTCCGGATTGATAGCATCTTATAGGTTCCTATCTATGGGAAATATTGAACTGTTTGACATTTAAACTGTGTGCAAGCAAATGGCATATGTTAAACTGTTTGACCATTCTACTATGTGTAAACAAACGACTGATTTTTAATTGAATTGTTAGTTATACATAGCAATACTTGGAACGATCTAACTGTGTGCAAATGAATGAACTGTGTTAAATAGAATAATTGGTGTTAAATAATAATCCTTGTAACCACGCCACTGACTTAAAAAAATGATTAATAGTGAAAACAATTACTCGTATTGGAAAGCAAAAATAAAAAAAAAAAACATTTAACTGTGTAGAAATACTAAGGAGTAAACAAATAAGTTCTAACTCATTTAAAAATGAAATTACAAACAAACTGGTCACTTAAAAATTTTATAGTATATCCATTTAAACATGTGCAAACAAATGATTAATAGTAAATAGAATTATTCGTGTTAAACAGAAATGCTTTAACCATTTAACTATGCACAAAAAAAAATAAATTAGGCTCGTTTAAAAAAGACAAAGTCTGTTTACAAATTATATATATATATATATATATATATATATATATATATATATATATATATATAACAGGTTTGACATTAAATAATTAACGAGGGTTGATATGACATAAGACCCAAAATCAACATTCGTGTGCTCTCTAATGCTAAAGGCGTCTTTGTAGAAGTATATATATATATATATATATATATATATATATATATATATATATGTTACATATCTATAACGGGTTTGGCATTAAATAATTAACGAGGATTGATATGTCATAAGACCCAAAATCAACGTTCGTGTGCTCTCTAATGCTAAAGACGTTTTTGTAGAAGAACAGCAATGGTACTATTTAATCCATAGCTGGGGTATAAGACACTCCTTTTTTAAGGGGAAGTCTTATCCCTTTGCCGGCGATTCACTCAAAGTATTCTTAGCTCTATCGAGATGGCGGATAGAAAGAATTGTTTTGCCATTAATGGGCAGTTAAGGTTTTTTTTTACGAGAAGGTCAATTTGCCTGTAGCTATCATTGTTTACTCTATTTTATTTCATTTTATTTTTTCGGATTTCAATAAATTTAATGGGGGTGTCCTCGAGGTGTAATAGTTAAAGCGATGGACTGTGGAATCGTAGTAAGCGAGTTCTTTCTCCAGTCGCGCTATTACGTTCACTTTCGGGCAAATACCCTTGGGAAAGGTATGAACCCCCTCATCCTCCCAGCTATGGCTTAAATAGTACCACTACTGTTCTTCTAGGAGAATGGCTTTGGCATTAAATAACCTACAAAGGTTGATATACCATTAAACAAAGAAACCAACCAACCAACCAACCAAACCAACCATTTCACAATGCAATCTTTCTTTAATATAGAATAGAATATGAAATAACATAATTCCATCTTGCCAACCGTATCTCGACTCAAAGTAGAGAGAGATAGACAGACAGACTGACTGACTGACAGACAGAGATGAACAAAAGTAATAAGACCCATAGGAATATTTCTTTAGAGCTATTTATTCTATAATGATTCTCGACTTGTTTAGAATACACTGACTGCATCACTGCTGAGGAGTAAGACCCCCTCACTCAACGAGTGTCCCAGATATAACACTAAACAATCCGATGGTGAGGCTCCAGTCTTGGTTTGATTTGGTTTGGTTTAGCTTGGACTGCGGAGTCGTATTAAGCGAGTTCTTTCTCCAGTCGCGCTATTACGTTCACTTTCGGGCAAATACCCTTGGGAAAGGTATGAACCCCCCTTATCCTCCCAGCTATGGCTTAAATAGTACCACTACTGTTCTTCTTGGAGAATGGCTTTGGCATTAAATAACCTACAAAGGTTGATATGCCATTAAACAAAGAAACCAGACCAATAAATTTAATTCTGAACATTCATCTTGAATAAAGTTAATAAACCAGACAAGGTGATAAAAGACCATAAGCTAAATAAATGCCTTCTAATAGATATGGGAGTCCCATGAAATAAAAATATATCTGTTAAATGTTATTAAATGTTATTAAGATATTTACCAAAAATGACAAAGAACCGGAAACGCTTATACAAACAATAAGAATATTCAGCCAGGATATGGGAATGGAAATTGTGATCGAAAAAGGTGCCATGTTGATAATAAAAATAGGAAAAAGAGAAAGAATGAAAGTATCAAAAAGGGAAAAGAGAAAAAACAAAAAGAATAAAACTACCAAAAAGGGAAAAGAGAAATAACGAAAAGAATGAAACTACAAAAGGAGAAAAGAGGAAAAATTTTAAAGAATGAAACTACCAAAAGGGGAAAAGAAAAATAACGAAAAGAATGAAACTACCAAAGGAGAAAAGAGAAAAATTTAAAAGAATGAAACTACCAAAAGGGGAAAAGAGAAATAACGAAAAGAATGAAACTACAAAAGGAGAAAAGAGAAAAATAAGTAAATATAAAAATCTTGAAATCGAAATTGAAAAACATTTGGCTTCTTGAAACTACTGTTGAGTTAATAATATTTGGAACTTTAGTCAAAATTCTCAAGATCACCACTTTTTAAAAGAGATTCTTAAAAATTGCATTATGTGGAACTGCTCATCTACCAATGGGAATGTTATCAATGTAAAGAAGATATAAACAATGAGAATATACTACTTAATATCAGAACCTGTGCAATCCGGATTCATCTGTAAACTCCTGAGGTTTTCGGTAAGGAATCATACTAAACAGAGCGCAAAAGAAAAAATAATTATTAAGGAATATGAATGTAATTTGCTTTGAAAAATGCACGATACTTATAATGAAAAAAGTAAAAACAGAAGCAACTGAAGAAATATAATTGCCTAATCCGAAAAAGAAAAAAATATAAGTACTTTGGAATATTAGAAACGGGTACCATCAAGCAAGCGGAAATTAAAGAACTGTTAAGAAAAGAATAGACATAGAGCCATTGTATAGACTGACTACAAAAAAGCCTGTATGTTCCCGCAAATTTGGATAATAGAATGTCTGAAAATGTATAAAATAGCGACAAATCATAAACTCCGTCACGAAAACCATCGAAATTGAAAAGTGGAATTAGCAGCAGGGGGACAGACCCTAGCAGAGGTGAAAATCCAAAGAAGCATCTCCCAGGGAAACTCACTGTCACCACAGCTATTTCTTATTGCAATGGTGCCACTCAGTCATTGACTGAGGAAATACAGAGGACAGTAAGAATTTACAAAGTCACAGGAAAAGATAAATCATCTGGAAATGTTATTAAGATATTTACCAAAAATGACAAAGAACCGGAAACCCTTATACAAACAATAAGAATATTCAGCCAGGATATGGGAATGGAAATTGAGATAGAAAAAGGTGCCATGTTGATAATAAAAATGTGAAAAAGAGAAATAATGAAAAGAATGAAACTATCAAAAAGGGAAAAGAGATAAAAACAAAAAGAATGAAACTACCAAAAGAGGAAAAGAAAAAAAAAATGAAAAGAATGAAACTACCAAAAGGGGAAAGAGAAATAACGAAGAGAATGAAACTACAAAAGGAGAAAAGAGAAAAATTTTAAATAAAGAAAATACAAAAGGGGAAAAGAGAAATAACGATTAGAATGAAACTACCAAAAAGGGAAAAGAGAAATAACGAAAAGAATGAAACTATCAAAAGGGGAAAAGAGAAATAACAAAAAGAATGAAACTACCAAAAGGGGAAAAGAGAAATAACGATTAGAATGAAACTACCAAAAAGGGAAAAGAGAAATAACGAAAAGAATGAAACTATCAAAAGGGGAAAAGAGAAATAACAAAAAGAATGAAACTACCAAAAGGGGAAAAGAGAAATAACGATTAGAATGAAACTACCAAAAAGGGAAAAGAGAAATAACGAAAAGAATGAAACTATCAAAAGGGGAAAAGAGAAATAACAAAAAGAATGAAACTACCAAAAGGGGAAAAGAGAAATAACGATTAGAATGAAACTACCAAAAAGGGAAAAGAGAAATAACGAAAAGAATGAAACTATCAAAAGGGGAAAAGAGAAATAACAAAAAGAATGAAACTACCAAAAGGGGAAAAGAGAAATAACGATTAGAATGAAACTACCAAAAAGGGAAAAGAGAAATAACGAAAAGAATGAAACTATCAAAAGGGGAAAAGAGAAATAACAAAAAGAATGAAACTACCAAAAGGGGAAAAGAGAAATAACGATTAGAATGAAACTACCAAAAAGGGAAAAGAGAAATAACGAAAAGAATGAAACTATCAAAAGGGGAAAAGAGAAATAACAAAAAGAATGAAACTACCAAAAGGGGAAAAGAGAAATAACGATTAGAATGAAACTACCAAAAAGGGAAAAGAGAAATAACGAAAAGAATGAAACTATCAAAAGGGGAAAAGAGAAATAACAAAAAGAATGAAACTACTAAAAGGGGAAAAGAGAAATAACAAAAAGAATAAAACTACCAAAAGGGAAAAGAGATAAAAACAAAAAGAATGAAACTACCAAAAGGGGAAAAGAGAAATAACAAAAAGAATGAAACTACCAAAAGGGAAAAGAGAAATAACGAAGAGAATGAAACTACCAAAAGGGAAAAAGAGAAATAACAAAAAGAATGAAACTACATTAGGAGAAAAGAGAAAAAAATGGAAAGTATTAGAATACTTGGCGAAAAGGAAATTACTAGTGTTTGGAAAAATTAGAGAAAAAGTTTTTAAAAAGTGCCTCAAAAGAAAAAGAAAATTTTTAGTTTGAAAACAAACTCTGCAGCAAAAATCCAATCAAAAGAATAAATACCTGAGCA
Organism: Sepioteuthis lessoniana; assembly: GCA_963585895.1. Lineage (NCBI taxonomy): Eukaryota > Metazoa > Mollusca > Cephalopoda > Myopsida > Loliginidae > Sepioteuthis > Sepioteuthis lessoniana. The sequence goes on along the minus strand of OY757913.1, from coordinate 83,704,160 downwards.
GCTCCCTTCTAAGATACTCTGAGTCCTTCTAAAACTGGATAATAGAGGAACTTATACATAGAAAGCGTAAGATAAAGACATTGATGACGATGCACTAGGCTTTCCATTCCAGAAAAATTCTCTGTGACATGAAAAGATGGCTAGATATTGAGCATTGCGTGGACGCAACAATTCAGGAACTCGAAGAATATGCACAAAAAAAGACTAAATAGTGTTTGATTACAGCCACCAGTAACAGCAATATCAATAAAATTAACTCAAGTACAAATAGGACAACAACAACAAAAATCTGGAAAAAAATTAGAAGAAAAATAATTATATCTATACTTCTAGCGATAAACCGAGGAAATTGCACGCCAGATTACCAGGAAATGGGTACGCAGGTGAAACTTAAAAAGAGAAACTCAATAACAGCACAAAATAATACCATAGAGACTAGGCTAAAATAGATAATACGCATGTTCGGTTTTATAGCATATCAACCATTGTTGGCCATCTCATGCGAAATTCTCTTCATACATATATATTAAATATATATGATTTGGTTTTGTTTAGTTTTATGGTATATCAACCATTTTAGGTTAATTAATACTAAATTCTCTTTATACATATATATATTAAATATATATGATTTGATTTAGTTTGGTTTTATGGCATATCAATTATTGGAGGTTATTTCATGCCAAGTCCTCTTTATACATATTTATAAAATATATATGATTTGGTTTGGTTGGCTTTTATGGCATATCAACCATAGTAGGTTATTTAATACCAAATCCTTTTTATACATATATATTAAATATATATGATTAGGTTTGGTTGGGTTTTATGGCATATCAACCATTGTCAGTTATTTAATACTGAATCCTTTTTATACACATATATTGAATATATGTGATTTGTAAACACATTTAGTTGATAACATTCTTAGACGATCCTGAGCTCTTTTTTCCCACGGTTAAATGGCTTTAAGTATCGCTATATAACAGTCGCATTTTAACATTGGTTATTTGTTTGGACACAGTTTTTTTTCTATTTGACCCATTGATAGGTCCCAATCAGGTGCTTCCACTCCAGGTCAGAGTGAACCTGGGAGCAATGGCAAGGAAGAATACTCCACATTCCTCAAATTTCCAAGGCTGGAGCTTCTCCATCAGTTTTATCTCATATCCAGGGAAATTGTTTGAAGGGAAGTCTTACCCCTCTGCAGAGATGCAGTCGGTGTATTCTACAGTCCAAGCCGACTGTAATACGCAGAAGAATAGTAAGTATACACAATATGGTGATAGAGATAAAAAAAATTAATCAAAAGGAATAGAAGAAGCATGAAGGAGTGGGAAAGGCGATATACTGGGAACCGTGCAAGAAACTGAAATTTCAGTGTACTAACAAATTGTATATGTTTACGTGAGAAACTGTCTTTGCAAATAAAATGCATAAAATTATCTGGAGCTTTGAGATATAAACCAATCACCCAATCCAAGCCAGGAGACCAGATCTGGGATTAGCAAGAAGAAAAGGATATGTCATAAAGTGAATTTTGCTGTGGCAGTAGAAAATAAAAGTGAAAGTAAAAATCGACGAAAAGCTGAACTTTGCTAGATCTGAAAAAGCTGTGGAATATGAAGATGACAGTGATACCAGTCGTAGTTGGTGCACTTGGAACAGTCCTCAAGGGCTTGGAAAGGAGATTGGACGAATTGAAGATCAGAGGAAAAACCGAGACGATCTAGACCGTCAGTTAAGGTTAACTTGAATACTTATAAGAGTCATGGTGACCTGAGGAAACTAGTTGTCACTCAGACTCCAGTTAAAACTGGTGTGAATAACTCACAAGAAGTCAAATAATTATAAAATGAGAATAGCATTTAATAAGAACTTTGCTGAGGATATTAGAATCTTGTGGAAAATTCGTAGTATTTATCATAAATGTAAATTACTTGATTCCTTTTAACTAGCAAATCGTGAATATAAAAGCTGAAGACATGTTCGATTGTATTGTATAAGATTGTCTGAACAAATCCTTTGTGGATTTTCATTGCTAATTTTGTTGGCTGCAAGATGATTTTTAATTGCTCAATACTTGTACAAACAGGTATAAGATACTTTAACTTTCCATTGCTTCTTTGTTTTTTGTTTTTTTGGCGGGGGGGTATTTTTGTTTATTTTTTCTTTTTCTTTTTTGTTGTTTGTTTTTGTTTTTTGGGAGATGCTTCTTTGTTTTTTAAGTTGTTGTTTAGTATATGTCTATAGTTATTGTTTTTTCTATTTTCAATTTGGAGGGAGTTTAGGGGTCAATTTACCAACATTTATCATTGCTTTCTCTATTTTCAATTTGGGAGAAGGTGGGGTGTCAGTTTGCCTTTAGTTATCATTGCTTACTCCATCTTCATTTAGGGAGGAGTTGAGTGGGTCAATTGACCAACAGTTATAGTTTATTTTCCATTTGGGGGGGGGATCAATTTATCCACAGTTATTATTGTTTATTCCATTTTCACTTGGGGGGAAGTTGGAGGGTCAATTTGTCTACATCTATCATTGGAGGAATTGGAGATCAGAAGAAGAAGCGATAATTTAAGGAAATTGCACGCGAGATTACCTGCACGTGACTAAGAGGGTGAAACTTAAACCATTCAAAAGATGATAATGGTCCATTCAATAGGTTTCCAGACTTTTTTGTACAGGTATTTAAAATTATCCTAGACTCTTGAAAAATCACTATGATATTGCTATACATCTTATGAGATGACTGACCAATTTTTATGATTTCAGGTTCAAATCAACAGCTACAGCAGCAATTGGAATACACCCTACTAAAGTCTGATTGTCACAGCCGGTGAATTTCAAAAATGCAATCTTGACATAAGGACACTTTAGAAGAACAATATGCAATAAAATTCTGTTTTAAACTTGGAAAAAATGATGCGACAGAAACGTATGGAATGCTTCAGACTGCTTTTAGAGCATCTTGCATGAATCGAGCATCAGTTTTTGAGTGGCATAAGAGATTCAAGGAAGGCAGGCAGTCTGTGAGGGATGATGAGAGGTGTGGGAGGAGTAAGGAAGTCAACACACCAGAGTTGATTGGTCAGACTGTTAGGGTTAGGGTTACTATGTTGAGGTTTTAAGGGAGTTCAGGAAGAGATTCCTCGGGAAGAGGCCAGCACTCTTCAAATCGGGTCAGTGGCATTTCCACCAGGACAATGCACCAGTCCACAACTCCATCCTTGTCACAGACTATTTGACCAAGATGGGCATCAAGACAATTCCTCAGCCTCCGTATAGTCCAAACCTTTCTCTCTGTGACTTTTGGTTATTCCCTAAGCTCAGAGGCTGTCGTTATGAGAGAATTGAGGAGATGAAAGGGGCTGTGACGAAGTTCATTGACACGCTGATACAAGAGGACTTCCATGGGGCCTTCGAGAAGTTATTGCAACAGCAAGTGCATTGCAGCCGGAGGAGATTACTTCGAAGGGGACTAGAGTTTCATGTGTGTACTATCAATAAAAGTGCCCATACGAAAAAAATATGGTAACTTATTTAATGATCCTCGTAATACTTCATTTACGGCATTTGTCGGCCGTCCCACCAGTCACACGAGTGTAGCACAAGGCCATTTTAAGGTAGGTCCGGACGCAGGGCCGTAGCCTAGACTCGCCGGGCATTCCCAAAAATGCCTCGGTCCCGTCGGCATCCCCCTAAAAAGGCGCCTGGCGATAAACCTAACCCCTCCAAGGAGGGTTAAAGCCTGGGGAGACCCCACCCCAGGCTCGAGGTATGTCTAGAAGACGGGATACGCCTGATCAGATCCGTAACGTTGACACCACGGCCGGCCGAAGTGTGACCCATCTACTTGATCCAGTTGATTAAAATCAAGCCTAAAATATCAATCCAAAAGTAATACTTCATTTAAAAGTCTCAGATAACTTCATCCCATAAGAAACTGTCGGCTTGAGACTATCGCTCAAGTCACGTTTGAAGCACATCTTTGCGCGAGATCATCAAAATTTAATGCTTCAGTTGTTTACAACGAGGTAATGTGTGCCGGACTGATCCCAAGTTAAATCTCGTTATGCTTCATAATATCGTTGAAAAAATAAAAATGGTCTGTAGGCCATTTGACCTAACTGTCTAACTGGTGGATGAACTTGTGAGGAATCATGCGAAAAGGAATTAAGTTTTTTTAGCCTATCGGAAGGCACCGCAGAATGAAACTAGACGCTTTCTTGTTTCTATCAAAAGTATATAGATAATATCCACATTCCCTAAATAAGCAGTTCTCATTCTCGTAGCCTCCGCGCGACTTCAACAGACGGTAGTTCCTTCGATCGCCTCAACGGACAGGCGTAGATTATACTCCTTTTGGAACCAAGCCTCCTTATCTCACATCCACACTAAGATACAGCACAAAAAAAAGTTATCCATGAACTTACCGCAAACTCAACACCATTGAACGGATATTTAACAACTTAGATTCTCTCTAAGCTCTCTGAAATTAGATAAGAAAAGGGAACCTTCTAGTAAATTTCTGTATAAAAATTCCATCCAATTTGTAGATTATATTCCTTAGTCCCTTAGTAATTTTCCACCCCCAACTAATTTTCACTTAGTACAATATCCTGGTCTGCGTATTTCCCATCTTCCATAAACGCAGTCTCTCTCTCCTCTCTCTCTCTCTCTCTCTCTCTCTCTCTCTCTCTGCATTACCATTCATGAATATAGCACATCGACCTTGTGTCGCATCATCGGGTGTCAAAAATACTCCTGACAAAACAAAACATAGTCAATTCCGAGATGTTATTTGTTTGACTTGTTTTCATGATCAAGTACAATATCCTTTGGGCGATCGATCCTGAAAATCAAATTTATTTTTCCTTATATCTGATTGTTTTTGCGGAAAAATGTATCTATCTATCTATCAATCAATCTATCTATCTTATTTTGTTCATGTATCCATTTATCTTATCCTAACCATTTCTATCTATCTACGTATCTACCAATCTGTCTATCTCAGTCTGTTCCTATCTATCTATCTATCTATCGCATCAGAACCTTGGGCAACCATTTAAAAAAAAGAAAGAAAGAATCAGTTTAAACACTGAATGTTGGGTAAAGGGTTGTTTGGTTTGGTTTCTTTGTTTGATGGCATATCAACCTTTGTAGGTTATTCAATGCCAAAGCTATTCTCCTAGAAGAACAGTAGCTGTACTATTTAACCAATTGCTGGGGGGATAAGGGGGTTCATACCTTTCCCAAGGGTATTTGTCCGAAAGTGAACGTAATAGCGCGACTGGAGTACGAACTCGCGTACTACGATTCCGCAGTCCATCGCTTTAACCATTACACCACGAGGACATCCCCGTAAAGGGTTGTGTGTGTGTGTGTGTGTGTGTGTGATACACTGAATGTATCAGTAGGTTATTTCACAACTAATTCGATGATATTTCAGAACTTGAGGAAAACATCAGCCAAAAAAAAGTATCTAAAATCAATATATTATATCCATTATACAGTCATACGACACCTTTTCAATGCACACAAAGTGTCGGGTCTAGGTTAATCCCCGATACCTGTGACACCCGAAAGAGAAATGCCGACGGAGCTGGGCAATCTATACGTATGTGTGAAGGTCTATACAACAAACCTGACCTTAAGGTGGATGAATAAATATCTATTAACCTACTTGTCTAGTTACACAACCATGGCAATAAATAATAAATGAATGTTTGGTTCATATTCTAATTACCCGTGTGTCTGAAAACACACACACACACACACACACACACACATATATATATATATATATATATATATATTACATATATATTTATTTATATATATGTAAAGTATGTATAATGAATAATGTGAAATATAAAATAGACAAATGTCTGTGTAATTAAATACATCTATAATTTTCATATATATATATATATGTGTGTGTGTGTGTGTGTGTGTAGATATAGATATAGATAATTAAACACAGAAATTTGTCATTTTTATATTTCACATTATCCACAACTTGACACTTATCTTAATCAGATTCATCCCTTCTTCCTTTTTCAAAGCAACGACAAAATATCATACAAAAATTGGCTGTAGCTGTTATTCCTGATCATAAAATGCCTTTCTTTGCGCAGACAGGCAATTTAAATTGTGTTAAGTGTTGCATACTCGCTTGTACACTTGAGTAAGCACAGACGGTTTGAAGATAGATTTATGTTGAAATTGAAGGTGTGATGAGACAGAAGTTACCCCCAACCCACTATTTGATACATATCTGAGCTGGTTTATTTTTGATTTTTTGATAAAATAAAATTAAATAAAATGATAAATACTTCATTACATTATGGTAACAATAAACATTAAGGATTGTCCTCTGTGTTGAGTGGCAAACGTCTTGGACTGCAACATCCTAGCAAATGAGTTCAAACTCCAGCCATTCACTGATATTTAAATAAATTGAAAATTTATTACGGATCTTTGCCCTACCGGTATTCGAATTGATAATAACCAACTTTTGATAGATGTAACTATGTTAAAAAAATTCGACCATTAAATCTAATAATCTGACCAAACCGACCCAAAACATACGGATAAGTCGCGCTGATAATTAAGAAGCGATGAGTCTATTCAATACTTGGATTGGTGACCACCAACAGAAGGTACTGCATGCAAGCTGAGTTCTGTGTCTCATATCAAGTAAGAAAGTAAAGTTGGCAACAATTATCGAGGGCGACCAGAAGGCTCCCTTTTCAATAGCTACTACACCGAGGTGTAAGGGAGGGCGCTACATCTTTCCCTGAATTGCTCCACTTTACTCTTGATACGTACCTTATATCGCTGTTAAGCAAGGAGGTATCAAGTACCATTTTAAAGTCTTTGGTATGACTCGACCTGGGATTGAACCCCAGTCTCCCGGACCATTGGCGAACACTCTACCCACTAGGCCAATAGAAAATATTATAAAACAATTACATGAAATAATTTGATACGGGACAATTAATAATTTCAATTTTTCTGCTAAAACAAAATTTTGGCTACTTTAAAATGGGAGAATTCCCGGGGCGTAGGGGCTAATGTACTGGACCGCGACATTGTAGTGAGTTCGAACTCCCGTCCCGCTACTAAGTTCACTTTCGCACTAATACCCTAGAGAAAGGTAAGAACCCCCTCTATCCCCTGACCTATAGGTTGAATAGTACCACTACTGTTCTTCTTTAAGAATGGCTTTGACATTGAATAACCCTAATAGTTTGAGATGTTATTTAACAAATAAGCAAACCAATAAACTCTAAGTATTATTTGCCCTTGGGCTAATGAGTAGAGTGTCCGCCAATGGTCCGGGAGACCGGGCTTCAATCCTAGGTCGAGTCATACCAAAGACTCAAAAAATGGCACTTTACACCGCCTTGCTTAATACTCAGCATTATAAGGTAAGGATCAAGGGTAAAGTGGAGCAATCCGGGGGATGGGGTAGCGCCCTCCTCTACACCTCGGTGTAGTAGCTATTGAGAAGGGAGCCTTCGTGTCACCCTCGACTAAGGTCGCCAACTTTATTATTTGCCCAGTCAGCTGAAGGGACTGTAGAATACACCGACTGCACCTCTGCAGAGGGGTAAAACTCCCCCAATGAGTGTCTTGGGTATGACACTAAACAATCTGATGGTGAGGTTCTGGTAATGCTGGGGCTTTGGGAAATACAGAGTACCCTTTCGCTCCCAGGTCCACTCTGGCCCGAAGTGTTTGCACTTGATATGGGTCAAATCGAACAAACAATGTGTGGAAACAAATGATTCATGTTAAATTGCAACTGTTATATAATTATACTAAACTGTATACGTATACTAAACTAAATTGCTTGAAATAGAACTGTTTTAACATTTTATTATGTGTAAACAAAAAAAAATGTAATTATGCTAAACTGAATTGTTTGAAATAAAACTGTTTATATGTATAAAATGGATTTGGAAATGAATAACCTACAATGGTTGATATGCCACCAAACCAAACCAGACTGAACATTTTAATGAAAACTGCAGAAACGCAGTCATAAATTCGTGCAGTTGGTGAATAAGCTGGCTGCACTTTCCGTGAAACAAGTTCCCTTAAAAAAGGGGAAGGTCTAAGGTATGACACTAAACTGCATCTGATGAATATTTAAAAAACAAAAGTTAGATAACTCATTTTGACCAGAAAAATGCCGATTTTATATATATATATATATATATATATCATCATCATCATCATATCGTGCTGGCAGCACGGATATCCCTGACCCTCTCTCGCCACTCCTCCCTATCGTTCATCGCCCTAGGTAGGTCTTCAGGACAACAACCTGTATCCTCACATAGCTGCTGAATGTACGTTCGTGCTGGTCGTCCTGCTTTTGCGCGGCCGTGTGTGGGGATCCATAAGAGTACATCTCTTATGAGTTCATCTCTGCTTCTCCAGCAATGTCCTGCATGTCTGGTTCGCCTAACTTGAATAGATTTCGTGATAGGGGGCAGGTGGCCGTACAGTTGGTGTCTTGTGGGGTGTTGCTGCCAGGACTTGTTGAGGATTGCACGCAGCATTCTTGTGTAATTGCCATCTAGTTTCTTCTCCAGCCGTTTTGTTAGCGTCCATGTAGTGCATCCATATAGCAGTATCGATGTGACCGCTGCCTGGAAGAAACTGCGTTTCATTTTATCGGTTAGGTCTGATTTCCATATAGTCGATAGCCTATTGATAGCTGTCCATGCTTTCGTTAACCTCGTTTCGATGTCCTTTTCGGTTGATTCGACGCTGCTTCCTAGGTACGTGAATTTGTCTACTAGTTTAAGAGGGGTTCCTTCTAGAGTGGAGATGTCCCCCGTTTGGTTATAGCACATATATTCCGTTTTGTGTGCATTAACATGGAGGCCTATGCTTGCTGCTGCTCGTTCCAGGCTATGCAGAAGTGTTTCGGCTTGGTCAGGTGTATTTGCCAGTATCGCTATGTCATCGGCGTAGTCGGCGTCGGTAATTGTTGTTGCGGGATATCTTCTGCTTCTTTTCTTCGTCAGTTCGAAGCCATTCTCTTTGATTTTGTCAATCGATGTTCTAAGTACGTAGTCTAGACTATATATATATATAAGACATATGTATCATCATCACTTCGTGCTTCTAGCATGGATTTCCATAACTCTCCCTCGTCTATCATTCATCGCTTCCTGCAGGTTTTCTAGACTACATCCTGTGTCCATACAGAGCTGTAGTTGATAAGTTCTTGCTGATCGTCCAACACTTGCAACGTCAGTGTGAAGGGGTTCTTTGGAGTACGTCGCTTATGAATTCGTCCTTTCTTCTCCAGCAGTGTCCCGGATGTCTTGTCCATCTTATTTGGATGTTTTTCGAGATGGAAGCTCGGTGGCCGAAGAGCTGCTGTTTTGTGGGATGTTGCTTCAAGGATTTGTTCATTAGAGCTCGTAGCATTTTAGTGCAATTCTCGTCTAGCTTTTTCTTTATACGCTTAGTCAGCGTCCATGTGGTGCATTCATATCGTCGAATTGAAACGACCACTTCTTGAAAGAAATTGCACTTTACTTTATCGGATAAGTTTGACTTCCATATGATAAGATATATATATATATATATATACATATATATATATATATATATATGTATATATATATATATGTGTGTGTGTGTGTGTGTGTGTGGTTGGGAAGCAGTCCTTCATTTAAGTATGTTTGATTAAATTATAAAGACACAGTTTGTCAATATAATTCTATTAGGATCATTCCAAGTTTCCTGACAAGTGTTTTTGGTTTTTGGTTTGAATTGGTAGATGAATTTACCGAAATTGTCCCAGTGCTTCGGACCTTTCATATACCATTATCAGGGGTTATTGGCATGTGTAAAGAGTGTTGTTTTATTTTAGCAGGGGGGGGCTTTTTTATAACATTGCAAAAATTACGTAAACGCAAAGTGGATTAAACTGAGATGCCGATAACATCGAACGAATTGAAAACAGTACGCAATCAACCGAAATAGAATATTATCAAGACAAATAGAATATTAAAAAGAAGACTAAAGGCTTTTCAAAACATTTTCGCTATTTTCAAAGTTAATACTATTAATTCTAGGTATTTTTGTTTTTATATTTAGGGCTTCTACGATTTGTTGTCGTGGCTTATTAATTTCGTGTTCTATTATAGTGGTGTTTTCAACTAGACCTTTTCGAAATTTGGATTTGGTAATAGAATGGCTTTTAAGATGTAAGACTATAGAAGTAGAATCATTAAGGTGCATAGTAAGACGTCTTGAAAGAGTTGTAGTAGTAAGACCAACGTGCATGTTATTTTCGTTGGAGACTCAGTCTTCCAAGGGAAATTTGAATATATATACGTTTCTCCTATCAAGAAGTTCAGTAGAGGTGGGGGAAATATATATATATTTATTGATTCGGACTTGGAACGATAAAGATTTTTAGGGGTTTACAAACTTTTTTTCAGTAAGGGTTACTTAAAGCCATATCAATCACGGAGAAAAGAAAGGATTACGCATTTGATGGTGAGGCGACATTTTAGGAAATTTGGGGAATGTGGAGTACCCCTTCATGGCCATTACTCCCAGTTCCACTCTGGCCCGGAGTGGTCGTACCGGTTAATGTCCCATCTATGGGTCAAATAAATCTGCTGGCGAATTATTCGTTTTGTATAGGAATACTTTATATAATATAAACATGTGCAAAGAAAAAATCTCTTTAGAGACAAAGAAGTATCAAAACAAACAAACAATGAACGTGATTCCTTAACTCCAAGTTGTTAATCAATCCCAGATGAACTGATATGTTTAAATCAATTAATCAATCAATCAATTTTACACTGAATAGATGTAACATGGAATGAATATTAGAGATGCAGTTTCAATTAATTTTTTTTTTTTTTTTTTCACTTTGTTGAAATATCTCAGCTAAAAAGTTCTGTGTGTAATGAACATTGGATCCATTATGAAATAGATAAGACTCGACAAAAGGTTGTCACTTGATACTTTTATAGCTGGAAAGAGTGACAGACAGATTGGTTACAATGACCCCTACCATTCATTTCCCGAAATCATGTTTTCTTCTTTCAGCCAGTCTCAAAAAGAAGATGTGGGGAAAAGTTTTTGCCAGTCGATGGGAGAAAGAAGACCTTTCATTCATATGAAAGAAGACGAACTTTCATTAATATCAAGGAAAGAAAACAATTTTCATTCAAATTAAGCAAAGAAGACAAAATTTCATTCGTATGTAGAAAAGAAGCCAACTTTTTCTTCACATCAAGAAAAGAAGCCATCCTTTTATTCAAATAAAGGAAAGAAGATATCCTTGCATTCATATCAAGGAAAGAAGATAACTTTTCATTCTCATCAAGAAAAGAAACCACCCTTTTCTTCAAATGAAGGAAAGAAGACATTCTTTTCTTCAAATGAAAGAAAGAAGCCACCCTCTTCTTCAAATGAAGGAAAGAAGACAACGTTTTATGCTTTTGATCCAGTTAATGGAGGGTACTAACTCAAGCTTCTTGACTACTTTTCGGTTCTCGTTCCAAACTTACAAGAATTCGTATCTCTCAAGTGACTGCCTCTATCCAATGAGTGCAGATAATTGCAGAGTCCGTTACGTCATATTCATTATCTATACGACGTGATTCTTAAACCTGTATCATAAGGATCCAAATTTATCCTTTCATATAAAGGAAAGAAAACAACTTTTCATTCATATCAAGGAAAAAAGACATACTTTCGTTCATATGAAGGAAAGAAGACCACTTTTCAATCACATCAATAAAAGTATACTTCTTTTTATTCAAATGAAAGAAAAAAAACCGTAACAGCAAAAATGGCGATTTTTGTGCCATTTTTAATGGTGAGCTTTTGCGAACTTTTTCAAACCAAATTTAAATTGTCAAAATTGATTTGATTTGCTTAATAAATACAGACAGGATATAAATATATATATATATATATATATATATATATATATATGACTGGGTGGAGTGGTACTTATATATATACACTTATCCTTGCTAATAATATTAACGAAATCAACATACTACAAGACATCCTCCAAAAAATTCAGTTCTTAACTTTACTCATCAAATAAATAAAAACAATAAAATTTCCTTTTTAGATGTTCTCATTGATACTGACAATAATAATAATAACTTCACTACCTCTACTTACAAAAAACCCTATAATAATAACTCCTGTAACCTCAACTTTAAAAGTGAATGCCCCTTCAGATATAAAAACTCATTTATTAATAACCTGATATCCCGTGCCAAAGTGATCTCCTTCTCCAAAACAATATTTTATAAAGAGGTAGAAATGTAATGTATAGAGGTCCAAAAATACGACGAAGATATGAATACGTAAAATAGACATATTCATACGGATACGGAAAACGTTCGCAAATGTTCATAAACATAGGAATCCGAAAAACACGAAACACTTACGTCTCTCTTTTTTGGTTCAGGTACGAAACTTTTTATTACCTTTTTGAGTTTAAGGTTTTTCGACATGAGGAGAGAGAGACACAATTTCTTTCTATGCTGACTTTTCCATCTAACTCCACTACGTGCGGCGCCCCAGTCGTAAACTACTGGTCTGGCCTCGGCGAACTCCGAAAATCGACTTGCTTCGTCCAAGCCCAAATCTCAACGAACTGTTTTTTTTTTTTCAAATTCCAAAATCCTCAGCCCCTCGCTTCCGGGCATGACGTCATTCACGTCCCCAGTCACATTTTCTATCTGGGGTTTTATTGTGACATCTGAGATTGTCACAACCGCTCCGCGTGCGCGTGAACACCTGCACTCAATGTGTGCACCTAACTAACCCATGCACTAAGCCGAAAGGTTCTCAGCCTAACTAAACCGAAAGGCAAGATATACAAAACGAAAAATGATAATATAAAAAGAATCCTTCCGCAATTATATGACAGAAAACATAAAACAGGCTCTCATCAATAATAGGTTTTCTAACTATATTGTTGATGATCAAATTAAACGTATGATTAAAGTGTTAATTAAAAAATAAACACTGTACCACTCCACCCAGTCAACCAACATTTATCAAACCTTTTTACTGCAACCAAATGAACTACAATAATAAATCAGATGAAAAAATATCAAAAACATTAATTCATAGAAACATACTCCTCGCTGATCCTAGTAAAAAATAAAACTCATTATATACTATACTAAATTTAAAACCTCCAACTTAGTCATTAAAAATAATTCCTCTCCCTCGATTGGAGTTTTGCTAAAAAACAACGTTATATATCAATTTAAATGTCCTTTAGGAGATTGTATATCTGAAAAGAACAATATATATGTCGGTTTAACCTCAACTACCCTATCGAGAAGACTTACAATGCACCTTTCTGATACAAGTTCCATAGCACAGCATTTTAAAAAAACATGCATGTCCAACAACAGAATTACGAAAAAGTCTTACCGAAA